>JAXCLQ010036522.1:0-23748 GCA_035584115.1 Cedrela odorata | reverse complement strand
CCCGTTATAGATCGAGGGATGAGATGTTGCCACGTCAAGGTAAAAGCTGAAAGGGTACATCTTATTAATGAAAAGGGGGGCGGTTATCCTTAGGGACAATTAAATCTCTTGGGGTCTGAAATGTTGAGATCTCTAGAGCTAATCATCATTTGCCATGTTGTGAAAACAAGCAGACTCCTAGTTGAGCAGTTAATTATGACAGGCAGGCACGTCTCTTCAGAATTGTCACCTTTAGTTTTAATCAAAGAACAATTGTTTTTGACTAAAACTAGAGGGCTGGATGTTGAGTATAGTTCAATATGCATAGAGCCCAGAAGAGTAAAAGCCCGAAATGGTGCAGAGATGGATGGTGTTCCGAGATCGACTACTACCCGAGGAAAGCCATCCAAGTTGTAGGGAGTCGAGACCTCTCAGAAGTATTAGAAGGCTCGGGTTAAGCCTTATCCTAAAGACGTGCCATAAAGGTCTTAGTTATAACTCACAAAGGTCTCGATTACAACTTACAAGGGTCTCGGCCGCAGCTTATAAAGTTCTCAGCCACAGCTTATAAGGGTCTCGGCCATAGCTTATAAAGGTCTCAGCCATAACTTATAAAGGTCTCAGCCATAACTTATAAAGGTCTCAACCACAGCTTATAAAGGTCTCAGACATGCAATACCTGAGCTCATCTCAGATGAATAAATGAGTCTCAAACAAGGACTCCCGAGACCTCTCTATAGTTACATATTAGCGAAGTATTTCTCTACCCAATATGTTCCAGGATTATTCTATAATAAGGATTCTAGTCAAATTAAGTTTCTTACATAATGAGAATCCTAAGAATACAATGCCACCTAATCCAGAAGCTGATACTTAATCTATGGAATTTCCATGATTCTCGTACAGTGTGATTTTAATTATTAGATTTTATAGTATCCTACCATAATAAGGAGATAATAACATCTATAAAAAGATATCAGCTATAAATAGGTACGACTATTGAAACTTTGGCGAAAAATACTACAATTCTCTTTTAGCTTTCTCTTTCTCCAAAGAAAATATTCACAAGTAAAACCTTGACTTAAGCATCGGAGGGTTTTGCCTGACAATCGGCTTTTTACCCCTATAGCTATTGATTGTGGTTGCAAGTTTAGAAGAAGAAGAATGTTGCTAGTGCACAGAATTCACAGAAAAGATTTTTGTTGCATTAACAACAAGATACCTTGTACAACATTAACATTTAGTCTTTGGACAGAAATATTAATTTGTAAGTGGTATTCTTGGTGTAGTAATCAAATATTGATAATAAATCCTGTCAAACAATAAGCCTTTCTTTGGACCTATATATTGTTCACATAGAACACTTAATAATTATCACATATTTATTACCACAGTTGTATACGTAATTTGGCCAAATATTGATCTTCCTTTGGGTCGGTCAATATCCACATGAATTACATACACATAACCATCTTGATATCCCAAAATAAATTTATTTAAGAGAGGCTACTTTGGTAGCATATTGTTTTAATCAATTTATTTTAGAACACTAGACATTAATATATATATATATATATTTAAATCATGTCCATATAATAAAAGAGTAATATTAATAAATATGCATATAATATATTAATTATACCCAAAACTTCCCTCACAATATCACCTTGCAGGTACTTAACAATCATTCGACCTTAAAGCTAAAATTCTTCAACCAGAAGTCTTCAGTTCAACAATTTTTTTTTTAATGTTATAACTAAAGAAAACGTCAAGATATAGCACCAATCCGAATAATCATTCATCAGATATTATAAATAATATATACATATATATATAA
The DNA here is from genome assembly GCA_035584115.1 of Cedrela odorata. Lineage (NCBI taxonomy): Eukaryota > Viridiplantae > Streptophyta > Magnoliopsida > Sapindales > Meliaceae > Cedrela > Cedrela odorata. The sequence continues at coordinate 21,932 of JAXCLQ010036522.1, read as the reverse complement.
ACCCAATAAATAAAATTAATTCTGAATACACAATGATTCAACATGAAGAGGCTCTAATACCACCTGTTAGAAATTCTATATGTGAATAATATCATCTCGAAACAGGATCATTCATGTTAAATCATCAATAAAATAATAATAATAAACTGGATACGGAAGCGTACCTAAATCCAGGAGATTAATGTGATTTTTAACTTGAGGTTTTTGATCTTGCAAGTCAAATATTGTGATTTGCTTTATGGATACTTGTTATCTCTGTTCTGACGATGGGATGACAGAAAAGATAAAACCTCTTTTTTATGTTGACTTGGGGATTATAACCCTAATATACACTTTTTGACATATCTTATTTCTATTTTAGCCTATCATAAAAATAGAAATTAGACTATTGAATCTCTACACATTAAAATTGATATACTTTATGAGAAACCTAAAGCCCCAAACTTAATATTTTATTAGATCACTTTAATTGGACTTAACCTTATGATAGCCTATGATATACAATTATTATATATATGTAGGCCCATAAATATAAAATAAATTATATCCAACACCATTGTCTTGTTAAAATTCCTTTTGCCACCAAACTAAGACAAAATCGCCATTCGCCAAGCTCTTCATATTACATGTAACAAAGTATAATCTCCTTGCATTTTTTCGAATTTCACTCTTTTCCCCTCTTAATTATATATATTGAAAATGGCTTGGGTATAAGTAAAGCCCAATAGGCCTTGGGTCTAGAGGATCATGATCATAGATTGACAAAGACCTTAGGTATAGTAAGAGCCAAAATCTCTTAGACTTAGATAAAAGGCCTCGAGTCTGGGTATTAATTCCTAGACCTTTCTCGCCTATGAAGATTTTGGGTGCAGCATGACAAAGGTCACATATATACAATATAGTACGAGTTCATCTCAGGTAAATGAAGAAGTTTCAAACAAAGATTTTTGCGATTTCTCAACAGTTGCGTATCAATATATGATTCATTTTCTTTCCAAATCATTCCATAATAAAGATCTATAGCCTGATAGATATATTCTTAAGTATGACTCATTCTATAATAACGATCTATGGTATGGTAGATTTATTATGCAAGAAAGGTTTAAGATCCCGCAAATTTCAAAAAGTCAAAGCTTATACAGTTAAATTTTCGTGATTTTTGGAATCTAAATGTGTATGAGATTATTATTTCCAGGTTCTACTAAGTTTGAGTGATTTAACATAAAGCAAGATATAAAAAGAGAGCCAATGATAGCTAGGTACGCATGATAATGATAACCATGCTCTAGGCTTGACATAATAACCTAGTTGTGGTTTAAGTGAATATTATCTTTATGCTCTTTTTTTTCTCTCAAACACCAAAAAGCAAAATATTGACTTAAGTATCGAAAGATTTTTGCTAGACCACCGACTTTTACCTCTTTAAATTTGGTTGTGGTTTCAGGTTAAGTGATGTCCGAGTAAAGGAAAAAGATCAATGTTGGTGCACAGAGTCCTAAGAAGGATTTTTACTGCATCAAGATTTGGCGCTATTTGTGGGAAACTTGAGCAAAAAGCCAAAAATAATAGCAATCAAAAGAAAAGTCATAGCAACGGCAAAAACTTATGCAACCAAAAAGAAAACAACGACAAGAGAGAATCTTGAAGAAATTCTCCTCATGGTGACAACGGTGGCTAACTAAGGCAGTGATGATCAACCATCACCCTTAGAAGGCATAAATCATGATTCAAAAGCTTTATCCTCGCATTAGAATATCTTTAACCCAAGAGATGTAAAAATCACTTGGTAGGTTCAAAGGTTGGTTGACAGGGAAAGACAACATGCAGAAAAAGATTGATAAATACAGACGTTGGTAGAGAAAGTTGTGGAGATGAAAAAACACTTCAAGTCGATTCTTATGGGCTAAGGATGCCCATACCATCGAAGGCCATAGAAAGCAGCATTTTGAGCATTCTACATGCTAAGGATTACGAAGCCAATCCCTGGTGAAATACCACAATAAAGAGGTACACTGTTGTGGAGAAAGGTAAATGAAAAGTCTCTGGTTATCCTCTAGAAAAGCATTGAGGCAGCGATACTGCTTTCAGGTTTGTCGCTAAATCTAGCCCTAAATCCTAATACTCTCAAGTGACCCAGCAACAATTTGAAAGCAGGGGCTAGAAAGCAATTCGAGTCCAGAAGACATGAGAACATTCCTTAATTAAAAGTGTTGAAAGGGAAAAGAGGGCTTTGAATGAAGCCTATCTACGGAAAGGGAATGTAGGGAATGCGATGAAAAGGTCGAGAATAAGAAAGATTAGAAGAGACGGGTGTTAGTGTTATATGCTTTAAAACCATTCATGTTATCTATTTTGGGTATATTGTATTGAATTACTATTATAACATATATGGTATATATTTATTAATAAAAGAAATTGTTTCAATTCATATATATATGCTGCTTCTTTTATCTATACATACTAATGATAGAATATGCATATGAATTGTCCAAGAAAATTAGATTATCTAAATAGTTCCCTATATATGCAATATCAAATGGGCATTGATGTCGCATAGTAGGCACACTAAATGTCTCTGGTGAATATAATAAGATGATATTAATACGGGTGACATGATAGTCATGTCATTAGGACATTAGTGTGGATTAATAGTTAGAGAACTTTTTTCGAACATGACCAAAGCAATGATGAATCACATTGAAGTATATTGTTAATAATTCATCATATAATTATACTAGTGTATTAACTACTCCTTAGAACTAAGACATCATAGTTGCTGATCGGTATAGATACACATGATTTATATGGTGTATAAATGCAAAACTAATCATGTCTTGTACACACAAGCTGGTTTGGTAATGTGTTGTTTATATTAAGATGCAAATGATTGTCAGATGGAATCTGTTGACTTAATACAGAGGATTTTGAGATTTCGTTGACTCGGTCCAAATTCGAGTTCCCAAACGGATATTAGTAAACGACTGAAAACAAGGTCTTTGGCCAAAGCATACATGTTATATGCAAAGTTCATAGTGACAAGTTTAGCACGTATTGACTAATTATCCGCATATGACTAAATTTAGGGTTTTGATATCTGTGAGCTCTAATTTAGTTGGGATTGGACAAACAGAAGGAGATTATCCCCACGAAATATATAATTAATCATAAAAGGTTTGATAAATAGTTTCTTCATTGTAGTTTAGGGACTATGGCATATTATTAGACGTTAACTATAGTCACTGAGCATCCGAATAGTTCAGAACAAGCTCGATGAGATCAATTTTGGTTCACTGCTAACTCCACTGTGAACCTAAAAGGTCATAGCCAATAACTTGTGTTCTTCCTTGCTATGAGAGAGATTAAATATTATCCACAAAAGTGCTAGCACTCTCGGAGATAATATTATGCCGAAAACTGTAAATGATTTACTCGTTAAATAGTTTAACAATTTTAGAGCTATGTTTAATGACCCGAATGTGACTTACAGTAAATTACAATATTCCATCAATATTTAGAATTACAAATGGAATTAAAATTATATTTTATAATTTTTTTAAAATATAGGGGCCTAAGTGATATTTTATATTTGCTATTAAGAAACTTGTTAGACTAGTTTTAGGACTAATTTGTCTTTGACTAAAAGATTAGGGATACTTTAGTAAATGAGAAAATATATATATATATATATATATGACCATTTTCTAATTTTTGAAATTAATTTTTGATTATTATTAAAAACATAAAAGCTCTCTTTTTTTCTCTAGCAAAAGGTCAAGGCAAGAATGGCATAAGGGGTTTGATTTCTTGAAGATTTTGTAATTTTAATGTTTTTCTCTTCATCCCTAAGCTAATTGTTAGCTTAACTGTATGTATTATCGATTAATTTTGTGAAAATAATAATTAAATGCCATAAACCCTAAATATTTAATTTCACCTCATTAATACTTTCAACGAGAACAAAGGAGGAATGAGGAATCAGCATCTGGTTCAGGGTTACACCCTAAATCCTTGTTTTCCCAACGAATTCTATGCCTTGTTCTTGTTAGAAAGTTCAAGATTCCCCAGATAATCCCCTTCACAGGGAAAACTGATCTATACTTACACATAGATTTCTTTAGAGAGATAATGTTGATACAAGGGCTAATTGAATCCCAGATGTATTGCTTATTTCCATTAACATTAGAAGAACAAGAAGGAAGTGGTTCACGAGCTTAACCCTAATAGTATCCAGAGTTTCGAGTAACTATATGAGGTGTTCAGAGGGGCAGTTGCTAGCCTTAAAGCCCCCGGTTCCTTGCTGCTTATGAAGTAAAGAAAAAGAAAAGCCTTAAGAACTTCGTAAAAAAGATATCATGATAAAGTGATAAAGTTAGAAGCTTATCATCACTTCTTGGTGTTGGAAGGTCTTGGAAGAGGTTTACAGGTAGAACGAGGATGATATGTAATACGAAAATTGTCCGTCACCACCTATGAAGTAGCTTGGAGGAGATTGTTGAATGAAATTGAAATCGAAGACCAGGTGGCCCTTAAGTTGAAGGAGGAAAAGGCGATGGGACCAACCTCATGTAACGAGATGTGAAACCTAACAGCAAACGCTAAGAGGAGATGAGATAACAGGAGAAATTTTTGAGACTTCAATAGAAAATGAGGTCGGATATTGGAACAAGCTAGAATGGCGAATGGAAGGGATGACTTCCCCCTTAGGTGATAACATTCACTAAGAAGAGACAATATGAAAAGGGTAGCCCAGGTTTAAGAAGAGAGAATCTTTACTCTTTTAAACGTCTCTCTCTTGCAAGTCTTTCAAGAAATCAAAAGACGGGGAATCATACTGATGAAACCTTACCTTATAAAAGCCAAACCTAGCGGAAACGCTAAGAATAAGTTCTGCGAATTTCACCAGAGCACTGAACACCTGACAGATGAGTGCTTTGACCTCAGGAGTCTGGTCGAAGTCCTAATCCGAAATAATTATTTGTCAAATTTCATGGCAAATGATGAAGAAGGGCTTAACACTCTGGATCAAAAAGCCAGGCATGAGAAAACGTATGAACTGTTGGAGATATGTTCCAGAACTAATCGTGTCATACGGTTCAGGGATATCATTTCATTGCATATATAATTTTGTATTTAATTGTAAATTAGTTTAAGATTAATAAAATAGCTTTTATATCATTTTGTATGTCCAATTGCAAATTTATATTGTATATAAAATACAAAATGAGATCTTGTGATGTATTATGATGTCTGGACTCTATCTACAAAGAATTATGGATAAGAGTACAAAGTCTATGATTTATATACATCCAAATCTGTTCTTGGTTGAAATAATTTCATATGGGAGAATGACATTGCATAACTAGTATGTTTGATATTGCTAAGGATTAGTATCTGATGCTAATAGTTAGGTGACAAGTCTCATGTCACAAGAGCATAAACATGAGTAATACATTAGAGAACATGTTACTGAACGTGACCAAATGTAACTAATCACATGGGTGATTATCCACAATCAATGATACATCACACAGTCGTACTAGTGTACTTCTAGTCTTTTGATCTGAGGTGTCACGGCTGCCCTCCTCACTGAGACACGTCATTCACTTTTGTATATCGCATCAATCTAGCCACACCTGGTGAAAGAAACTTGCAGGCAATGTGTTTAAGTGTATGAGAATAGATGATGACCAAGATGGAATCTGTTGACTCAGATGTTGGAGCTTGGTATCCTAGGTGGAATTGTCTTATGCGAGAATAAAGTCTTTTGCCAAAGCATGTATATCCGAAAAGGTGTTTTGCGGATATATAAATCCTGTATATGATTGAGGTTCTGTTCCTATGATTGAGTTAGAGGTTTGATGATAGCATAACCCGCACTCGATTGGGAGTCGATAGTAGAGGGACATTACTACATGCACGTACAATTATATGGGTTTATTCGATATTTATTCATCTGTATCTGGTGGTAATGACATCTTGCTAGAGGTCACTCATGATCATTGGGAATTTTGGTTACAAAAGGTTATACCGAAAAGATACGAAAGAGTTCGCATCCAATCATGTCCTGCTTATTGTAAAGAATAAATTTTTTAGCTCGAACGTGCTAACACTCGTTTGCATGGAAAATGTTTCAGTTAATTATGCGATAATATAAATATGATTTACAGATATTTTAATATTGATATATATATGTATATATAGATATAATACTTTAATATTGATTAAAGTAATATTAAAATATCAAAGGTAATGATTATTAATATATATATATATATATAAATATCTAAAATAATATCATTACAATATATCTATATTATTGTAATAATATATATAATATATTTATATATATAATAAATACATAAATATATTATTAGAGTAATAATATAATATGTATATATATCTAACTCTCTCTCTCTTAATATATATATATATATATTATGTTAAAACATTAATTTGATTAATGTGATTAATGCAACCCAGCAACCAATTGCATGACTCATGGATTGCATTTAATTCATTTAATGAATTGGATGCAAGTGGGCCATTAACGTCTGTGGAGGAGTTTATTAAATTGGATTTGATAAATGCAAAGGCTTAAGTGTTAAGTATTAATTTTTACTTTGCATTAGATACTGCATCTCCAAGTTTAAGAAACTAAGAGCACTTCTTCTTTCTTTCCTCTACATTCTTGTGAGCTTCCTTCTTGCAAGAGCTTGGGTGTGTGTTTGAATTTGAACTAGAACAAAGGAGGAAGATAGAGGTTAGAGAGAGAAAACTTTAGTTTGGCTTGGTGAAGTTAGAACCCAAGCTTAAAGATCTTACAACGAAGCCGGAACCACCGTCACCAACCTAACGTATGGATACACTTGAAGGTAAGTTTGGAGATTGACTTGCTATTTCGGATTGTAAATCAAAGAAGTGAGATTTCTTAACTTTGTATTTATATTTAAAATTGTTTTAAATTCTAAAACTTGCATATATACATGTCTAGAACCGTTAGGGAGCCATTTTGCACATTCATGAGATTGGCATGGCTTTCCCAGTGGCGATTGCGGGCTTGAGAACTGATCCTGCGAGTCACGCTTTCGCTGCAAGTGCAAAATAGAGCATCATTTCTAGGTTTCGCCTTCATGAACATTAGACAATGGTGAACTTTAGAGAAAAACTAGGGCGAAAAGGAACTATTTAAAATACTTGTTACTTAACTCCACCTTGGATGCTTATGTTATGAGTGTAAGAGCAGAGGAGAAGGAGAAGATCGCCTTAGACCCAATAATGTTAACAGATGAGGACGAGGTAATAGTACATTACCCATACAATGATGCTTTGGTGATAATATTAGCAGTGAGAATAGCTCAAGTCAACCGAATATTTGTGGACACATGGAGTTTGGTTGACATTATCTTCAAAGAAAGCTTAGATTCCTTGGGAATCAAAAACTTAAGAGTGAGACTGGTTAAAATAGCTCTTCATGGCTTCGGTGAATCATGCATCTACCCATTGAGCATAGTATTGTTGCCTATCACTATAGGAGAAAAGCGTTATCAAAACACTACGATGGTTGAGTTTTAGGTAGTCAATCTCAAGATGCCTCATACCATGATTCTCAGAAGACTCTTCCTCAGAGCTACGAGAGTAGTAGAGAGCATCCATTACTTGAAGCTGAAATTTAGGGCAGGTGAGGGCATTGGCATCATTAAGGGAAGTTCAAAGGAAGCTCGATCATGCTTTGCCGCCTTGTTAAAATGCTCATACTACCTCTTGAAGCATCATTGGGTGGAGATCTTAGAAAGCAATGACGAGAACTTGGGGCATGAAAGAATAATGAAAAGTTTGAGTAGGGAGGCCAATTAGGGTAATGCGCCACCGACGGTAGAGCTAGTGGAAGAGCTAGAATCTGTTATCTTGAACGTGAAAATGCAGTAGAAAATAGTCAAAATCAGTTCCCATCTCCCTGAGGAGCAGAAGACAATACTATAACAACTGAAATTTTAGTAATAGTTACAATAAAACTTTGGTGACCGGAATAAAATTTTCTGAACTTAAAAAAAAGAAATTAAAATGTAAAATGCAAGTCCATGAAATGAAACCCATTGAATTAAAGAGATTGAGTTATTTTTAATTGCTAAATTAGTCTTAACAAAATTAAATTGTAAAAATAAGCCTACATGGTAAGCAAACTTTAATCCCAAAAATATAAGCCCATAAAATGAATAAAATGCAAGCCCAAATAAGCCCATTAATGTGTAAATGGTTGGTCCATGTTAGTGTATATAAAGGATTTATTTTGTTGTGTTTTGATTATTTCATTTTTTGTTATTTCAAAAAGGAAACATGAAGAAAACACTAGAGGGCATGAGAGGAGGAAAGCACGGCAAACAAGAGAGGGGATGTTACAAAGAGCCAAAGACGAAAAAGAGAAGGAGAAGGTGATTGGAAAATAGAAGAAGGAAGGAATGATCGGGAAAGGAAAGAATAAGTGGAAGAGAAGGAGAGGCGAAAGATGAAGGCAAAGGAAACAAAAAGAGATGGAATGGAGCTATCACTTTCTAATCTGGTTTAGAATGAACTTGTTGGGTAAGTCTGTACTTCATTCACTTCTTGATTATTCTTGAATAAATAATGAGGAGGGAGAGAGAGAGTCTTGAAGATAAAAAGGAGAAAAATACTTGTTTGGCTAGATGAAAGAGTCGAGAGAGAGAGAGGGAGTAAACTTAGCTAATTAAGAGAGAGAGAAGAGCAAAATCGAAAAAACAAGAGAAAGAAGGAGATTGGATGAAAATTAAAGAAGGGGGAGAGATTTTCATGAAGAGAAGAGAGAGAAAGAAAAGGAAAGAAAATGGAAGGCATCACATGCTCGATGAAATACTGGAATGAGATATGGAGATGCGAACGGAGAAGATGGAAGGAAGGAAATCTAGTTTTCCAGTAAGAGTGGTGAGTATGTATGTGTTTCGTTATGGTTTTGATAAATATACTTGATTTATGTATGAATTGTATGTAATATATATATTATTATTGATTTATGATTATGAAATGGTAGATATATAGCATAGGTAATTACTCGATTGTTGGTATGTGAAAAATGGAAATTTCAAGTATGATTACATGATATGAGGGTAGCGGAGTTGAGCGGAATAAAGGGTGGTGAGTTTGAGAGTGAAAATGAGTGAGGGTTAATTTCTAGAATCCCTGAACAAGGTTCAAAAACATAAAAGCTAAGCGAGTTCCGGTCCTTGGATCAACGAGTCGTAAAATTCTATGGAAACTAGACATAAAAATGAATGATATAGTAGAAAATTAGGTTAAGATGCTCAACGATGGGCTCCTAGAAAAATTCACAATAAGGCTACCCTGTCGGAGAGCTGCATCCTGTCTCGTTGCATCGTTTGTTAAAAATTAGTTATAACTTAAGTAATCGGATTCGAAATTCGAATCGTAAAGTGCTGTAGAAATTAAACTCATAATAGAGTGTGCCAAAAATTTAGGCTGTGATACGTTGATAATTTAGCGCAATGCGAGTTTAAAGTCACTTCTTATTTAGGAAAATTATGTAAGAAAATCAGAATGAAATTGCGAAATTGACCCAAAAAGTTTCGAGTTTAACCCGTAATGATTTAAATCAATTTAGTTTTTGGTGAGGGGAATTGTGCATGCATAATATGGTTATTGTGTATTTGATTATAACTAGAAATTTTGACGAAATTCATGTGTTGTACTGACTGCGCTTTGGTACGAGTTGGTTAAATCCTAACTTGTGAGTGGATTAATCTTATTTTACAATGATTCCAAATTTACATTACTTAGTTTTAAGGAACTCTTTAGAATTGACAAGAGCGTTGATATATATATATATATATATTGTTGAATTAAACTTGAATCTCGGTGAAAATCGGACTAGTTGAGATTTTTGGTAGGCCGAGTTTGTGTGAAATGAGTGGGAGTGTTTATGTGAAATCTTATTCTTCGAACACAAGAGTAAAATGGTCATTTAATGATATTTATTATTATCACATGTGCATGATTCAAGGTTTAACTGACACATTATCAAGGTTTAGGAGAACTTAAGTTGGTTTAATAAAATAATTAATATGAACTTAGTTGTATTTTTTGAAAACTAAAAAAGGGACCAAACTGCTAAGTTTTAAGGACTAAATTGCTAGAGGTGTTATAGTAGAGGTACTGTAGCAATAAGTTGACTGAATAGAGAAAATGGTCGACTGGTAGTAACTAATTTGGAAACTGGTTGACTGTTTTAGGTGGAACTATAGCGTACTGTTCACGCCACTATATCAATCCGGTCGACTGATTTGCTGGAAAAACATGGGTTTTTACAAAATTTTTAGAGATTTTAAGGGCATTTTGGTATTTTCACCCCTTTCTCTATATATACCCAAGCCCCTCACTCGTTTTTTTCGCCCCTTTCTCTCTATTAAACGTAAAACACTCTCTCTCTTTATTTCTCTTCATTTCTCCAAAATTCTCCAATGTTCCATCAAATTTTTGCCACTAAATGACTCCTTATCCTCTCTTCTTCGCATTGATACTAATTATGATATAAGAAAAGCAAGAATTGGCAAGGAGCAAAAATGGGTTTCGAATCAAAATTGGGGCTTTTCCGATTAAATGACTAATTAGGATTTTTAAGAGTTTCTACGGAGTACCGGTAAGTCTATTAACCTCTTATAGTCACAATTTTTCGATTTGAGAATGTTAAAATATTGAGGTTACTGTTTATCCAAAATTTTTCACTTATATTTGCGTAGGAAATCTAGAATTTTATATTAATTTGGGTGAATTGGAGATATATGGTGATAATATATGTGTTGAATATTGCTTGGAACATGTATATTCGTTTTTTAGATGGAAATACGAATTTGAAAATTTCATTGATTTATGCATAGGAAATGTAGACTTGTGTTTTAGAGTGATAATTGGAAGAATATGACATCAAATATGTGTTGATTTGTCATTGGAATAATTGTAACTATATTTGTCGAAAATATAGATTCGTGTAGAACTGCAGTAAATATAAGTTTATAAAAATGTGTATGTGTTGAATGTCGTTAAAGATAGGTATAGTCGTTTTAAACGTAAAGGTGGAACTTGGAATGTTAATAGCCATGAGATTTCATTGTTGAAATTAGATAAATGGCCTTTTAGTTAAGCCTCGTAAATGTGTTGTATGTCAACTAAGAACATTTAACACGTTCTTTACGAACATTTCATTTTTATGCATATAAGTATAATTAATTAGGGACTTGAAATTTATCTAAGATATGTATGTGTGATACTAGGTTCCGAAAAGCCGAGCAAAGTGTCGAGGGGACATGAGGACACATAGTGGGAGTGATTACTCTCCCCTTACGGTGAGTAAATTTATACATACACAATTGTGTAAATAGAATGCATGTGATATTTATATATACGCTTGCATGTTAAACAAGTATTTTGAAATGTTAAAATAGAATTATTTACTATTGTTTACATGATAATGGGATAGTTTAAACATTGTGGTTTACTGTTAAAGTTTTACTTGATTTACATGCATGAAATGGCCGAGAAGGCTAAATTTGGATTATATGTTTGTGAATATTGTTTGAAAATGTTATGACTGTGGAGGTCAGGTTTTAATTTACATGGTTACGCCACTGTTTTGCAAATGAATTTTTTTAATGCATGTATATTGGTCATGAGGCCATTAAGGCTAGATATTATGATAGAGCCTTTGGGTCTGTCAATTATTTACTGTATATATAGGGAGGTAGCCTATGGACAGACCTATGAGAGGCCGCATAGGTAAATGGAGCCACAGTTGGGCTGCATAAGGGGGATAAGCCATGGTAAGCCCACTGTGTACCAAGCACGTGTGTGCTATTATATAGATCCTATGGAAAGTATTGGTGGCTTGATAGGAATCTCTTGGACTTAACGGTTATGACGAGAACAAAAACTTTTTCACCAAGTGACTACTCAAGGCCAACATTAATGAGACAGGTAATATTTTATAAGTGCATGTTTTACAAGCAGAAAAACGAATAATTATTTTATCAGAAGACATTGCATATGATTTTATGCATAATAGGTTCACTAATGGATTTTGAAGTTACTTCGGTCAAGGCAACGGTCGAGATAGTATGGGTAGCTTGGTTTTGAGATTTTAAATTAAATGCAGACTAATAAATTGTTTTATAGTCATTTGTTGTATATGAGATGTATATATGTATTTTGAGCATACTAATAATGAAATCCCAATATCTGAAAACTTGAAAGTGTGTGTGCATGTATGTATACATGTATGTATGTATTTACTTATTGAGTACAGTTGTATACTCACCCCTTATAATTTCAGCTTTGAGGTTAAAAGCATTAATGCTCGCTGGGCTTGTGATAGTAGTAGAGAGCTTACGATGCTCTGGTAGGTTCTCCCTTTTGACACAAACATGTACTTTAGGTCTACTAGATATATGTTCTAATGTGTATGTATTTTATTTAGAGTTTGAAAAGTATTTGTAAAAATTAAAAACATTCATGTAATTATTTATTGTTTTGTTCAACCCGAATTGAAAATGAATTTCTATAATATTATTTATTTATTTGATATTGTTGTGGGTGAATTGATCATAGATGATCAATTTCATGATAATACTCCCATGGATAGGAAATTTTATTATAAATTGTTTTCAAAATTTTATGAGTTACAGGAAAAAAGAAAGTCTTACTGACTTTCTTGATACATTCTAGGTAAAGAGGATATATCATGAGGGTCTGTGGCGATTGTCACTGGTGAATCCCAAGTGTAGGGCATGACAGTTTAATGCTCCGTTTTATGGTCATTTTATAGATATATTAACGTGTTTAAATTATGAAAATGACCATTGGGGCATTGATATTTATTTACCCAGGTTGTTTATAAATTGAAATGGTGATGTGGCATTAAGCCAATAGAATTTACAAATATGTTGGGTATTATATATATATTTGATTATGTTGCTATAGTATATAGTCAATGGCGGACTTTTGAGATGCATAGAGGAGTGGATATTTATATTTTTAAATTAATTATTTGAATTTAATGATGAAATACTTGTGATAAAGAACTTGGGTAAATTCTATTGTGTGGGTCATTGCATTATAAAATTTATGACCATGTTGATTATGGTAACATGATTTCGAAAATGCTGATAATTTATTACAACATCATGAATGTATGAGCTGTGAATTGGGCTGTATAATGGATACTTACTCAGTTTCTATAGGTTTACCTTGGATATTATCTTACAGAGTTTAACACTATTATGGTTACGGAAATTATTATTTGAAGATATTGTGATTGTGTTAAGTTACGACATGCTTATAAATTGTGACTTGATGTTGTGTTATTTAAGGATATGTATTAATGTTATGTAATGATTTGTGAGATTGTGAATTTATGAGTTTGAAATGATAAAAATGTCGCAAAGGTGTTGGATTACTATGTATTATGAATTGTGACTTGGGGTAATGGTATGTGAGAATAGATATTAATATTGTGTGTGATGGTATATAAATGATTTATTACGTTAAATAAAGAAGTAAATATAAGATTGTTACTTAAACCTAAAATTTGATATACATATGCTCGAAATCCCAATTAAATTCCTCAAATATGTTTCGTAGATTGTTTATAAAGTTTGTGATCATCACGGTTATGGCCTATAATACTTGTCACTAATTTTGTTAATGAAACTGTTTATAAGAACAACGATAAGGTGTTGGAATATTATGAATTTACAGATTGTGATTTAGATCATAACAGGTGAGAAAGAGATATTGTGGCTAATTATTGATTTTATAAATATAATTCATTTATTTCACCAATAAAGAGTTGATTTCTGATATAGCTTGAGCATTCTTAAGTTGTTTCATTTTTGAAAATAATCTGCACATGGGTAATTATAGATCCAGAACTAGGAAAACAACAATACGTAACGCTTTTAGATTCCCTAGCCTCAGATGTTACACTCTTTAGAACAGTAATGGTGGCTTGGAGGACGGCAATATATAACGTCCCTAGATACTAGATTTGTACAGAGATGTATCTAGGGAAACAACGATACGTAACGCCTCTGATACTATAGTTGCATAGAGATATATTTAGAGGGATGACGATATGTAATGCTCTTAAATACTAGAGAAATTTTGTGAAAGTACTGATAATGATGGAGTTGTTGTTGTCACTACGGAAAAATATTATATGTGATGCAAATTTTAATTTCATAACCTTATAGTTTCGCAGTAATTTAATTATAGAAAATTTCGAGTATAATACTGATTATATATTCTGATTTTAATTCATTTACATAAAAATTTAATTTTCTGATTTGAATACTTTATTATATTAGTATCAACTGACTGAGTCTTTTAGATTCATCCCTCCATACTCTCCAATTTTGCAAGGCCTTATATCTTAATAGCTATTTCAGCATCATAAAGACACGAGCTGAAGAAAGGGTCCACATCGTAGTCACCAGGGTTATTAGGTCCATGACATGTACATTATTATATGTTCCATTATATCATATGACGTCTAACTTGACGTTGAGTGCTGTAATTATGAACATTGTTAGTTCATTGTATATTTAGTTCATTATGTACTATAATGTGAGCACTTGTGTTATGCATGGTATTAGTGGAGGCATATCACCCTTTGAGTTACATGAGAATGTTTATAAAATGTATCAAGTATGCATGTTTTGCATTGGTATTTAGGCAAGTATTGTAAGGCTTAAGGTGATAGAGTGGATTATATCATCTGCTGGTAATATCCTGAGTTTTGGGATGTTACAAATACTCAAAGGCATTTTGAGACAAAATATGGATGTGTTCTCGTGGATACATGAAGATATGCTGGGAATTGATTCCCGAGTAATTTCCCATCATCTTGTAATCGACCCCAAGTACAAGCACGTGAAATAGAGGAGGTAACTGTTCAATGTTGAAAGAAGAGAGGCAGAGCACATTGAAGTAGAGAAATTGATGAAAGCCAATTTCATCACGGAAGTGCTTTATCTAGAGTGGGTATTGAATGTGGTTATGGTGAAAAAAGCCAATAGAAAGTGGAGGATGTGTTTAGACTTCATAGACTTGAACAAAGTTTGTCCAAAAGATAGCTTTCCCCTCCACAGAATTGATCAACTGGTGGACTTGACAGCAGGACATGAGCTATTAAGCTTCATAGACACATTCTTGGGGTATAATCATATAAGAAAGCACGAGCTGGATCAGGAAAAAACTGCATTCATAACTGACCAAGGGTTGTATTGCTACAAAGTAATGCTTTTTGGGCTAAAGAACGCAGAGCTATGTTTTAGACACTGGTCAATTGGGTTTGTAGACCGTTGATCGAGACAAACATAGAAGTCTACGTCAACGATATGATTAGTAAATCATTAAGGGGCCGAAACCATCCACAACATCAGAAAGAGACCTTCTCTTTTCTGAGGAAGTTCAACATGAAGTTGAATCTCAAGAAGTGCACATTTAGAGTCTAAGTAAGAAAGTTTTTAGGATACATGGTCAGTGACCGCGACATTGAGGCCAATCTATAAAAGATCCAAGCAATATTGGATCTCAAATCCCCCATCACGTTTAAGGAATTAGAAAGCCTAACAGGGTGATTGGCAACATTAAATAGGTTCTTATCAAAAGCAACAAACATATGTTTCCAATTTTTTCAAATTATGAAAAAGGAGAAAAAAATTGAGTGGACTGAAGAATGCGAGAACAGCTTTTAGGAATTGAAGGAGTACCTTGCATCGCCACCACACCTGACAAACCCCAGAATTGAAGATGTGTTGTACCTTTACCTTACGGTAAGTGACCATTCTGTGAATTAAGTCCTAGTAAAGGAAGATTTGGATAAAGTCCATCGCCTCATCTATTATACTAGTAAAGCATACCTAAATGCTGAAATAAGATATTCTCCACCTAAGAAGCAGGTATTGGCATTGGTAGTAGCAACAAGGAAGTTACAACTATATTTCCAGGCTCATCTAATTATGGTACTGATAAACCAGCCTCTGAGCCAAATTCTCCATTGACCCAATATATCTGATCGGCTAGTGAAGTGGTCGATTGAACTCAGTGAATATGAAATTAACTACAAACCCAAGAAGGCCATAAAAGAATAAGCTTTAACATATTTTATGGTAGAAAAGCCAATATTCAAACACCTCATCGTCTATCAAATTATGGAAGACCCCTTAGATAGAGAGCAAGGGAATCCATTCGTCTTAAATATAGTTGAGTCGGTCTGGAGTCTCTTTATCGATTTAAATGTATAAGGGGGAAGAGCCAGAGTTATTCTAATAAGCCTGGACGAAATCAAGGTAATGTATTCATTAAAATTCAACTTTAAGGTCACAAATAATAAGGCAGAATGCGAAGCTCTAATTACAGGGATTATTCTAGCTCAGGCTTTAGGGATTATAGGCTTGGACATTCAGTGTGATTTAAAATTAATAGCTAGTTAGATTGACTGACAGTTCCCAGGCCTGTAAGAGCAACATGCAAGCTTACTTGGAAAAAGCTAAAACGCTCTTGGGCACCCTGAGGATAGTTACAATAAGGCAAATTCGAAGGTTAGAGAACTCAAGGGCAGACATTCTGGAAAAACTAGCCTCTACCTTCAAGGGGAATACTCCAGCCTTAGTTCTAATTGAAGTTCTGATAACATAGATATACAGATGAGTATATGATCCTTAAGTCAATGGGTGAATGAATCAAAAAGCCTGGGATAATATTACCTATAATTTGAATAAGCCTTGAGCTCATCTTTAGGACGTAAAAGAATGAAGTGGTCTCTAGAAATCTACTTCTTGATTATCTTAGGGTAATACTATCCATAGCTCGAATAAGCCATGAGCATGACCTCGGTACGTACCAGAGCGAAATGGTTCCTAGATGATCAAAATTTTCCATCAATTCAGGATAATATTATCTATAGCTCGAATAAGTCTTGAGCATGAAATCAGGACATACAAAATTGAAATGGTTCCTAAATGATCAAAATTCCCCATTCATCTTAGGGTAATTCTATCCATAACTCGAATAAGCCCTAAGCATGATCTCAGGACATATAAGAGTAAATGGTTCTTAGATGATCAAAATTTCCCATTCATCTCAGGTTAATACTATCCATAGCTCGAATAAGTCCTGAGCATAACCTCGGGATGTACAAAAGCGAAATGGTTCCAAAATGATTAAGTCTCACATTCCTCCTAGGGTAATATTATCTATAGCTTAAATAAACCTTGAGTATAACCTCAGGACGTACAAGAATGAAATGGTTCCTAAATGATTAAGTTCCTTGTTCATATTAGGATAATATTATCCATAGCTTGACTAAGCCCTAAAGCGTGACCTTAAGACGTACAAAAGTAGAATGGTTCCTAAATGACTATATTTTATCCCCAAGCAGAGGTAATACTATCCACTCACTCTAGATAAGTCTCGAGTCAAATTACAAGACAAACAAGGGTAAAGTGGTTCTCAGTTGATTATGTCATATCTGTACTCTGAGGTAATATTATCCATAGCTCGAATAAGCCCTAAGCATAACCTAAGGACATACAAGAGTGAAGTGGTTCTTAGACAACTATTTTTAGTCTTCATTTATGGGTAATAATATTCAGAAATCAAGCAAGTCCTAATGATGATATCAGTACGTAAAAAAAGTAAAATGGTTCCCATATGACTATAATGAATAAATTCAAGTCAGGTTAATAATATCTAAGACCCATTAAAGCTTTGAAGTTATGGCGTATTATTAGTTAGTATAGTTCCTGCTTGAAGATACACTCTCCAATGAGAGAAGATTAAAAGATTGATTTTTAGTGGCACAAGTTTTACATTATCAGCTTAGCTTAGTTCAGTTCAAATCAAGTTTTCTATACCATTCTTTGGCAATATATAAGTTTTGTAAGTTGTACAAAGAGCCACATAAGTATAAAGAATGAAAGGGAGGCAAAGCAACAAAAAGTGCCACACAAGTATGAAATTTACAAATCCATAAATATTGAAGTTCACTACATCTTTTCTAAAAAAAACTAAGTTTAATGTTTAGCTGGGCGGATTAGGAGGAGCATCAGCCTGGTGGATAAGAAGAGCATCAACCTGGTCAGTAGGAGAAGCATCAGCCTAGTGGATAGGAGGAGCGGAAGAAATCTTGAAGCTATGGGGAGAGGCGTCCTCAGGGTAGATGTTATCCTAGGATTTTTCACTAGAGGGTGGAGATATACCTCTCAATGTGTTATATAGCCACGTCAAATCCAAATCTAGATACTAACCTTGGAATGTCTCGCAAGTCAGGTCAATTCCTTCATTGACCTGTTCTACAATGGTGGCTGTAACTACCCTCTCAGCCTCTTCAAGCTTAGTGGCCAAGAATACAGATCTCTTCTTTTTAGCTTCCAAGTTTTGTTTTATTTCCCAACACCTCTCATTGAAGCCTTTGACACTCCACCCTGGACTTGTTTAGATCAAATTCAAAGCTACTCACCCTCTTGTTGGACTTCGCCTAGGAAGATTCAGTAGTGACCACCTTAATCCCATTTCTTCTTCTTAGCTTTGAATTAGGTCGGCTCCATTGCAAAGCTCTTCTTCACCTTCTCGGCTCTAAACCCTAATTGAGATAACTTCATTAACCTCAAAGAAGTAGCCTCAATGGCCTCTCGGTGTACAATGATGGCATACTGAATTTGAACCAATCAACACAAAAATGACCAAACGTCAGGAGAAATAAAATTAGTCTTTTTCTTCCAGACACAAAGTAAGTGTCAAAAATTCACAAGACCTAATGTGATCAGTTAGCATTTGAAAGGAGAGACTTTTTGTTGGATGCTGATTGTAACATCTTAAATTCAAAAATTTTACCGGCAGGTGACGGAATTCACCATCACTCGAAGCCTTCATCTGTCTGTTTAAGCACATACCATTCTTATATACATATAATGACAACATCAACCTCATGTATGGAATGCAAAAGGGCGATATGCCTAATCATGAAATATATAACTTATAAACATTCTACAACATCTGTTAAGATACAATATAAGCTGTAGTTTATGCATGACTTTCCATGAAATGACACTATTTATAGCATACATGAACCTCTGTACAAATGGACCTAAATGCGCTAGTGACTGTAGTGTGTATCCTCTCCTCTGTTCATGTCTTCATTATATTGAGACGACTCATTAGATATTAAGTTTGCAAAATTGAAAAGTAAGGCTGTGAGTCTTGGAAGACCCAATGAGTGGATACTATAAAACAATAATACGTGAGTGTCAAGTAAAAACAAAGTACGTAAAAAAAAGAAAAAACTTCAATTCTAAAACCTATTGAATCTAAAATCCTTTATAAAATGAATCATCGCAAAAACCTGGCACTAGGTGAAAAATCTAGTGTTTAGGAGTGTTATGTATTGTCGTTCCCCCAAACACATATCTAAAATCTCTAGTATTTGGGAGCGTTACGTATCATCTTCTCTTTATATACATCTTTGTAAATTTCTAATGCCTTGGGGTGTTATGTATCATTGTCCCTCAAGTCACTATCATAGCTCTCAGGAATGTGACATTTAAGGTAGGGGATCTAGGGGCATTATGTATTGCTGTCCCGCTGGTCCTGAGTCTGTAGTTACACATGTACACATAGTTTTAGCAATGAAAAGTAATTCTTGAATCCTTAAAATTACATCATAAAAGAATTCCATAATCATACTTTAACTTCATGAAATAAATCATTTCTATAAAATCAATAAATAATTTTAATATCCTTTCGAAAATAACATAACTCAAATCACAAATTTATAAATTCACAATAACTCAATATAACATCAACATGCTAGAAAAAAATTCACAATATCCATAATAATCATAATTTCATAAACAAATAATCAAAGCAAATCAAAAGAATTTAATTTAATTTAATTTAGTTTCCAACACGAGTATTTCAAACATTAAGCTCAAATAATTTTATGAGAAATAAACATCCAATCATAGGTTAAGGTCTGGCTTATCCGAATCAAGGTGTAGTCAGTGGGTGCTTCGGCCGATGATCTACAATAAGTGGTTTCCGTTAGGATTTACGATGTGGTATGCTTATCTCAAAAATGAACAAATATATTATACATGAGTAATACACCATAATAAGAAATTAAGATGTTTTGGATTACTATAGAGCTTAAACTAAAATTACTCAATTTGAAGAATTACAAAATCAATTTCAATTACTCTAGGTAATACCTTATTGAACAGGGGATGACTTTAAATTTCCACTGTAATCAATTGAGAATAAATCTTAAGCTTAATTTTTGATAAATTTTCTCTTATAAGTCTAGTTTTTATTGCCTTTTATCGATTTTGATTTTGAATCTTAATGCTCGAATTATAAACAAATCACTATACACTACATAGAAATAAAATAGTGCTTAGGATCATAATAGAGCAGCCAACTTCTAAAATTTACTGAGGACTCATTTCTGCATGAAAAAATCTAGTTTTTGACTATATTATTCCTTTTTATGTCTATTTTTTAATTAATTGGATGGTTCAATCATCGAAGGTCAAAAGATTCAGGTTTTTACTTCAATAAGTACACATAACCATACCGTGAATGATCATCGGTAAAGGTTATGAAGTAAGAGAAACCATCTCTGGCTATTTCACTAAATGAACCACATATAGGGTATCGATTTGATCTTAAGAGAGAAATCAATATACGTATCATCTAAACGCAGATCAATCCTCTCTGGCCATAGATCGATACATGGCTACCCAGATTTTAAGTATTAATCCGTTTCATTGAGGGGATGGATCCAATCGAGTCTTCAACAGTAAGTATTAATCCTTTCTCTAAAGAGATTGATACTTCTTGAAACAGAATGATCCATAACTTTCGAGTATCGATTTGTTTCATTAAGGGGTCAATCATATTGACCCTTTCTCTAAAAAAATCGATACTTCCTGAAACAGAATTCTACGGGAGGATATAGAGCCATATTGTATTGATCTGTTTGCTTAAGGTATCGACACTTCGACCATTTTCACAAAGGGATTGATACTTGAAACAAAATAGATCAATCCTAGGCCATTTTTAACATTTCATAAGTTTCTAAAACTTGTCTAAAACGTCTCTAAAGTTTCCAAAACTTCTTAAAACAACTCCATTCAAGTCTCTAAACATGATAACACCTATTAATCATATTAATAGAGTCTATTATCATGCTTGTTCACAAAATATAATCATCCAAATATCCTAATTTTATCAAATCAAATCTAACCACATTCATGCTCTTCAAATATATCAAATATATTCTCATATATGTCAACATAAAATTTAATCACCATTAACATTTCATATCAACACATATATATGCTTAAAACACAACAAATCAAATTTTAATGCTTTTAAACATAAAGAGCATTTTATTCAAAATAACATATTATCAATTTCAAGCCACGATCAACAATCTATATGAACAAAATTAACTTCTAAACAAATATCTTAAAACATACATACATACACATATCATGGCTCTGATACCACTTGAAGGGAACGGGCAGAACCCAGCCGACATCGGCAGAGGAGCGACACGTGGGATAACTTCCCAAGCATGCGACTGCATGAAACGGATAAGGGGAGCCACTGCCGTCAAACGACAAGTATGAAAAAGCTTACCCAAGGACCAAAGACATGGATGTATATGTATTTTACAATTTTAAACATTTTAAACAAAATGATCAACACATACCTTAAGTGTCGATCTTCTGGAACAAGCTACTCGCTAGCTTGATAGCGTGTCACATGTTAGAGATATGCCCTAGAACCAATCGTGTCATACGGTCTAGGGATATCATCCTTATGTATATATGTATAAATTTTGATTA
>JAXCLQ010036511.1:7731-23749 GCA_035584115.1 Cedrela odorata | reverse complement strand
TAGTACTCATACCATATGTATGTATTATATTTAAACAAGTGTTAAATGCATGTAAATATATATGTAATGCATGTACCATATGTGATATGTATACAAATGGAACTCTAAGCTATATATAAACTGATGTATTCTTGGTCAAACCTTTAAAACTTCATTTTGAAAGCTAGTTTAGGTGAAGCAAAATAGAAAATTGGAGAGAAGGCCAATTTGAGAGCAAAACCGAGACATCACAAGAAGAAGCCATGCATGTGTAGTTTTATTTAGCCAATCTGAAGCAAGGAGTGATCAAAAGTGAATTAAGATGTGGGGAAGCTGATTGACTGAGAAAATTAAAGTAGCAAATGGCCGAATGATTTTCAATAAAGCTTGAGATTGAGAGGAGGAGGGAAAGCAAGACTTTAAGGAGAGATTGAATAGAAGAGAAAAGTGGGTGAAAGGTGAGTATGATGTCAATTGGTGCTGAAATGGTTGTTAAATCATGTAACTATTATTGTATGTATGAGTAAAATGGTGATAATGCCGTGAACTTGTTGTTGTGGCTGAAAATTTTGCAAGGAGAAGTGAAAATTGGTCGAGATTTTGGTGAACAAAATGAGCGAAGGCTGAATGTGTTGAGAGGAGTAAGAATTGTGGTTAACTTGCTGTAAGACAGTGAAAGGGGAAGCTGAAATTAAATTGAAACTGAGAGAAACCAAGAGTGGGTGGCTAGAAACCTTGGTGAAACAAGTGAGGAAATAGCATTGGCTAAGATGAGGCAATGCTAAAAGCAAGTCACAGCAAGGAAAAGGGCAATTTCAACAAGCTTGGGTGAGTTGAGTGATAATTAGATGTTAAATTGATAACTAGGCATGCATTAAGTAATATAGTACATTAAAATTTTGTTGTATTGTGGAAATTGTATTGTTGAAACAATTGGATGTGTATTAAACTAATTGCGGCAGTATGTAACCATGTGGAATTGAGGTTATAATGTGAAAATTTGAGGTACAAAATATTGTCGATAAACTTGCGAAGTATTGATGCAAGTGATGTAGTATTGCTCGAAAAATCGGAAACACAAACTTACGACGTCGATAGGTCATAATTGTGTGTTCAAGTGAATGATAATTTGAGTTGATAGAATTGTTATATAGGAGTGTTGTAAGATGTATTTGGGATAGCGCACATGAACAGAGTGTCGAGCGAGTGACACATATGAGCATTAGTCGTAGTAATTTATGTGCAAAGTTCGGTAAAATGAGGATTCCGAGAGTTCTAGACCTCGGATTGACAAATCATAAAATGTTATGA
Source organism: Cedrela odorata (assembly GCA_035584115.1). Lineage (NCBI taxonomy): Eukaryota > Viridiplantae > Streptophyta > Magnoliopsida > Sapindales > Meliaceae > Cedrela > Cedrela odorata. The sequence goes on along the minus strand of JAXCLQ010036511.1, from coordinate 22,459 downwards.
AAATTAGACACATAGAGGCACAACATAGCAGAAAATGAGGTCAAGATGCTAAGCAAAGTAGTATTGTTAAACCCTGTTTTCCAAACATAAAGATAATATGGTGAATTGACAATACCCAAGTTTGCACATGCATATATATATGGTTAGTTGACACAATTGAGGCTTAGGCGACTTAAGTTAACTCATGGTATGATGATTTAAATGAATTAAGTTGGATTTAGCGAATAGTTGGTTTTCGAGTAATGCTCTACGCTGAAGCATTTAGCGATCTCGCTAGCTGGTTAGCGAGAGGGGTTAAGGGGCAGTGCCCTTGTGGGGGATCGGAGGCAGTACCCTCGAAAGGTAGACAAAATCAGTTCTAAGGAAATGATAAAGAATTTAATTTCTGTAAAAATTGAGAATTTAAGAGGGAAGTATCGATACATGGGGATAAGGGTATCGATACATGTACTAAAAGATCGATACCTTTGGAATGTAAGTCGATGCTTGATGAAAGGATCGATACTTTCATCAAAGGGTATCGATACTTATGAAGTCGGAGACTTGAAAGAATTTATGAGTGACCAGATCGATACTTAGGAGGAAAAGTATCGATACTTTGAAAATAGAGAGTTTGAAAATAATTACAAGATGGACCAGATCGATACCTTTCTCAAGGATACTGATACATGACAAACGGATCGATACATGAGGGCAGATGTATCGATACTCGAGGTCGAAATAATTTTCATAACCGAATTTTTAAGGAACGGATCGATACCCCACCCAAAGGGATCGATACTTAAGCCAAAAGTATCGATACCAAGTCCAAAAGTATTGATACTTTACGTAAATTCAGGTGAAATTTAATAGACAATTTGGTCTTTTTGCCCACTTTTATAAATATCCCAAAGGGGGATTCGACCTCTAGTTTATTTCTCATTCGCTCATTCTCTTTCTCTCTCTATTAAACACTTTTTCTCTCCTTCCCTTTTAGTATATCGTAGATCTCGGCCAATCCTTCAATCTTTTCATCCAAATTTCACTACCAAATGAATACCCATCCTTCCCTCTACAATGTGATGCCATTTTTTCTAGATATAGCAAGAAAGAGTACTGGGAGGAAGCTAGGGTTTCCAATCAATTCGGGAATTTTTCAATTTATCAAGTAATATAAGGTTTCTCAAGGCTTCATCAAGTTACAGGTAAGCCCTTTAAACCATTATAAGACCTATTTTAAGAATTTGATCACGTTGGACTTTTAGGGTTTACTGTACATTTAAGAATTTAGGTGATTTCACCTTGTAAATGTCCAATAATGTAAATTAGTGATGATTGAAGTATTGTAATAGACATATGTATTATTATTTAAAACTTATTGAGGTAAAATAATGGTTAGAAATGTGATTTACCAGTGATTTGTACATGAAATCTAAGATTTAACATGATATTAGATATTTGACGTGGAAATGTGAATTAGAACAATACGACCATGAGATTTCATTGTTGGAAATCGGATAAATGGTCTTCGATAATTAAGTCTTGAGATAAGTATAAAACTAAGGGATTTTAGTAATTTTATCCACAAATATTGCACTTTTCGCATTATATTGATTTAACGAGTAGTAAAATTCATGAGTTATGCATATGTGTTATTAGGCTACGATGATCCAAGAAAATGATTGAGAAAACATGAGGATTGTTAGTGGGAGTGGTTACCCTCCCCAAACAATGAGTGAATTTATACATATATAATTATGTAAATAGAATGCATGTGATATTATATGTATGCATGTGTGCTAAAATGTTGAAATGAAAATGCTTACTGTTGTTTTTATATTGATATTGGGATGGTTTTGTATTATAGTTTATTGTACCAGTTTTATTTGATATACATACATGTAATGGTCGAGTAGGCCATATTTGAATTATTGTTTGTAAACCTTGTTTGAAAATGTCATAGCTATGGCTATACTATTGAGGTGAAAATGAAATATTTTAAATGAGCATGTATATTGGTGATGAGGTCATTGAGGCCGGTTATTAATATAAGGCTAGTAGGCTACGTCATTTATTATATATATAAGGCTGTAACCTATGGACAGACCTATGAGAGGCCGTGTAGATTATTGGTGCCGTAGTGGTGCTGTATAAGGGAGGATAAGCCATGGTAAGTCCACTGTGTGCCATTGTGGGAATGCGTGGTTATATAAGGACCCTATGGATAGTCCTGGCAACTTGATAGGGATCTCTTGGAATTGATGGATACAAGAAGAACAGTGATTTTTATTACCAAGTGACTATTTAGAGCCAATATCAGTGAGACGGGCTAAATGTTTTCAAATATGCATGTTTTACAAGGAATTAAATAATTTGGTACAACATGACAAATGATTTTTGATTTATAAAATACATTGCATATGGTTTTATGTATAATAGACTCACTGATAGATTTCGACATTACTTCGGTCAAGATAGCGGTCGAGAAAGTATAGCCAGCCCGGTTGGATTGTGTTGAAGTGAATGCAGACCATCTTTACATTGTTTACATTTATTTCTTCAACATGAAATGAATATTTATGTATTTGAGCATATGTGAAGAATAAATCCCAATATCATGAATTAGAAATGTGTGTGCATGTATATATATCTATGTATGTATGCGTTCACTCACTGAGTATAATTGTACACTTACCCCTCACCATTTCAGCTTTTAGGCTAGGAGCGTTAGTTCTCGTTGGACTGGTAGTGGTAGTTAAGTGCACTCGACGCACTTGGTAGATCTACCTTCCTTGACTCGCTGTTATGTATTTGGTCTACTGGATACGTGTTTTTGGATATGTATTTACGAATATATGTATTTTCTTAGGACATTGGTTTTGTTTTGGATTTTGAGAAGGAAATGTAAAGGAGTTGATTTTGTTCAACCTATGTGAAATATTTTGATTTGATATTATTTTATTAATTATGCATGTTGTGGATGAATTGATTACATAGATTAATTCTTTGATGTTGAGAATCCCATGAATGACAATTCAAATTATAACTGTTTTCAGGTGTTGAGTAAATAATTTAATAGCCTTATAAGCTCTTGTGGTATATCTTGAATATAGAAGGCATATCATAAGGGTTTGTGGCGATTGTTACAGGAGGACCCCAAGGTCGGGGTGTGACAAGTATAGTTTTTTGTTAGAACCGAGCTGCCCTGTCGACGGTTCACAATCAACTACACTGAGCAGGGTGGAAAAAACGGCTATAACTTGGGCGTTCGGACTTAAAATGTGAATCTACGAAAAGTGGTTGAAATTAGACACGTAGTAGAATGTGTCCTGAGAAGGTTATAATAAAATACCTTACCTATGTAACACATTGCGATGTTGAAATTTATCAATGTACAAATTTCACTGTGTTGGTGCCTGAAATGGGTAAGTTTGATCTACCCTTATGAGGGGAAGGGCAGATTTCATGCATAGCATATTTATGTATCTATTTAATTCTAAAGAATGAATCTAACATATAATATTTATGTATCTATTTAGTTCTAAAGAATAAATCTAACACAGTAATATATATGTTGTAGATCGTTAGGCTGACTGTCCGTCGACGCCGCGGTATTGTGAATACACTGAAGTTACTACAGTGAGTGGGTGTTTGTTTTTGTATATATACTTGTTTGCACTTGAAATGAGTATTGAAATTATGTATGATGTACAAGTAGTTTAAATTATACTGAATTGTGTCGAGATGAATCTAAAATGATTGTGCTATATGTTTATGCATAGGATATAAATGCAAGTATGCATGGGGGATCACTATTGAAGTTATACTTGAATTTGGTTGACAAAAGAATTTTGCTACGTATGATTTGTTGTGTGCTAAATGATGTCAGAAAAATGAGGTCATTGTGTGTTTGGACAGGATGATGGTTGTAAGCATTGATTTTTACCTATATGTGTATAAATATAGATATATATTATGTGATGATACGAAATGAAAGGTTGAGATATTGTATCTTGAAAATTGTTTGTGTATTGATGTTTGTATTGTGATATAGGGATAACGATATGTAACACCTCTAATAATTGAATTATAACTTGGGGAACGGTAGACCGTAACACCTCAAAGGTACCTGCATGTTATTTTTCTGTATTGAGGGGACGACGAAACGTAACGCCCCTAATCACTAGTATTCATTTGGTGTTTAAGGGGATGACGATACGTAACGCCCTTAAACATCAACATATTGTGAAATGATGTGTAATGTTTAATGTATGCAGCCATGAGAAATGCTTCTTCATGTGTATAAGTTGTTATATGAGTTTGGATACCTCATGAGAACATGTATTTAATGTTAAGTTACAAATGAAAATACAAATATAGTATATGATATAGTGTGTACATCCACTCATTAAGTCAAGTAGGAGTCACCCCCTACCCTTTGCAATTTTACAAGATTCAATACTTAGTGAGTAGATATAGCGACTTAGAGACACGATGTAGAGGAAAGGTCATTAGTCACAGTCACTACTGTGTTGAGTCCATCTGACATAGAGATCGGTGGTGTAGTTTTGTATGTTATATGTTATATGTCAGATATTGTTGAGATAGTATATATATAAACACTGCCAAGTGTGTAGTCAGTGGTATTTTGTGATACAGGATGTTATTTAAGATTGTATATATATATATATATATATATCTGCACATATGTCAGCTGTGGCAGTATGATGCCCTATTATGCTTACATATAAATTTGATGTAAGTTTGACTAAAAATGCATGTGAATAGGTTTGGTAAGGCTTAAGATGACAAGACGGACTTGTCGTCTACCGTTAACACCCCGGACTTAAGGATGTTACACTCGTCTATAAATGAGCTTTATAAGGGTTAAAAGATAACTAACATATGCATATCCAACAAGTCTTTTATTTTGCATTTGTTTATTGTAATAAAATAATCTCAAATCTATCATTCCACAAAGGTAATAAAAAATATATATTTAATTTCATTTCAATGTCGACGAGTAGGTCCAGAATCTAGCTAATAGTTTCATCGAAAAAACTATGTCTGGTCAGGTTCAATGTGCCAAGTATAGTACTTCTATATATGGTACCAATTGCATTGAGATATGAAACTTCTTGACTAAGTATCTCTTCTTCATCTTTTTAAGAGCGTAATGGATCATTTTTGGGATCAAGAAACTGAACAATCATAAGCGTACTTAACGAATAAGCTATATTTAATTGAAACGTTTTAAAATTTTTTCAATATAAGTAGATTAATGGATAAATATTATGTTAGATTTGTGCTCGATCCACAAGATAAGATAATATTCGGTTTTCCTAAAATTTTTCATTTCAAATTCCCTTTTGCAGGTATTCAACAGTTTTTAGGACTTTTTCTAGAGTTCCAATTATATTCATGTCAGTGACATTACTACTACATTGGTAAAACTCAATTTCTAATTTCTTTATGAATAAGCACGGACATATTAGATTATTAACATATTCTTCTTTTATTAAATATTCATTAATGTGATTGTGCCATACACGTTCAAAATATTTCAATATATATAAAGGTCATTGTAGCTTGATTGAGAATAAATTATGATAATTTGTTTTATATGCTTTAGTCATTTTGAATTCTTCAGAGTTCTTCAATGAAGTTTGCAGAACTTGATATGATTTTTACCTTAATTTCAATCTTTGAAATTCTGATAAATATTTCTTATCTCAAAGAATAGCATGCATAGTTGCATTATCAACTAGGCACATATCCCCAACTTTCTTATCCAAAAGAAACAATTTACTAAAATTCATATCCTTTCATTAAATAAAAGTTCACATTAGACATCAAGTTAGTGAAACATAAAACATAAGAACTACATTTGATGTGCTTTACAACAAGTGCAAAAACAAAAACAAAAAGGACTATGAATAAATCTTAAGTATGGACATCTCCTTCACCAATTAAATAATCTATATGTCTGAATTATCGACAAAATTAGTCTTCATATTCTTCCTTTTGGCATGACATATGGGTAACCAATGGCCTTTGGTGCCACATCGCTTGTAAGTGTCATCAAAGTTTTGTAGCCTTTACACTCTATTTTTATTATTTTCTTATCTTTCATAAATATTTTGCTTTCGGTGGTTATGTTTGTTTTTATTGTTTTGCCATCCTAAGAACTTATAAGTAGTACGAGGTTGATAACCATGCTTCTTTATATATCTCTTACCATGTCTATTGCTATTGTGTATGTTTGGATTTGCTCCTAAGAATGGTAAAGAGCCAGTTAGACATGATTAGCTCAATATTTTGTTCAACAACTAGAAACATAAGATAAGTTTTGAGTATTATATAAATCTATATTTAAGATATTGTTGATGCAGAATCACATTTAATGTATGAAAGTAGAGAATGTCTTTTTTAACATGTCCTCATAATAACTTTTTCACCACACAATTTCAGTTGTGAGTTAATTTGGAATAGAGGAAAGAACAACATTTTGGAATCTTGCAATTTCATATTTATCCACTTTTGTTTCGTTTTAGGGAGAAATACGTCCATTTGGTGGTCATATCTTTCTTTAAAGATTTTCCACAATTTGATGCATTTTCAACTGTTAAGTTTTAAGCTCTCATTCAAATTTTAAGATTTTCCATAGTTTTGACGGATTTTCAACTGTTAAGTTTTTAGCTTTTAAGCTCTCATTCAAACAATGATGAAGGAAAATCATGACCTTTGATCTATCCTGAAAAGTTAATTTTTCTTTTTGATTGTATCTTCTAGGCCCATGGATTAAATATAAATTAAAGGTGCACCTTTGAGAACCCAAGAAAGATAATTATTTCCCAATACATCAAGATCAAAATTTGAAATTTTGAAAAACTTAACATTTTAATAGATTAAATCGATAATATGTTGTAAATAAATTGGAGAAGAGAAAATTTTACACTAGGAAACAAAGTATTAATAAGTAAGATGCTTTGTAAGTTTGATTGATGATTGGAAGTAATTTTCATTAGAACAACACCAACATATATATACGATATTTATGGAAGAGGGATTCTTGTTCCTTTCCAATATGGGATTTCACATATATACTAATAACTTTATGCACCTCTCGTGCAATATTAAGATGTGGGACAATTGATAATAATGGTGAATCCACCTAATCCACTACAAGAACCACTTTGTTTAAATAAAAAATTGCCCATGTTATCTTCTTCTAAAGAGGTTTAAGTTTTTGGCAAGAAATTTCTTGGATATTGAGGACTACAGGTTGAAGAAGAGCAATTATCTTGACTTGTGCTTATTTCCAACAAGGTAGTGGTGATAATTTGATCGAAATCATAGTTGAACTTATGTTTATAACATATTTTTGGAGGTAAAAAAAAAAGGCAAATACAAAAAAAAAAAAAAAATTGTTGGATCATTGTTTAAAATATATTATTTGATTGCTATGTCATGAAATCTAAAAAGAAAAGAAAAACTTCGAACATCATTATTAATTTTATTCAATTATTGAAACTAAGTTTTTATTTGAATGTTTTAATGATAAATTGCCAGGAATTATGGTATGTGTTGTTGTGTGCGGGTGATATTGGTGGTTAGGGTTGTTCAAAACATGTTTCAGTTCTAATTCCACTTGGAACCAGAATCGGAACCTACCCTAAATAAATTCGGTTATTAGATTTTAGAATCGAAACCTATCCTGTTTAACAGGATACCATGTTTTTCAATTTTGGTTCAAAAACAGGGTACCCTGTTTATTAAATACGCGTATTAAAATCTATCTAATCATAAACTACCAACAAAGTTCCAACTACCAACCAATCATGTAATGCCCACAATTTTAAAAAAATTTTGTAACTGTAGCATCTATAGTATTTAGAAAATTTAATCAAACAATTTGATGTTATTTGATTAATTAAAATTTCATATAGCTTAGAATTTTGGGTAAATAATTGAATTTTGGACTTAGAATGGTGTTATTTATTTAGGTCCAAATCTAAATTCATAAAATTGGGTTATAATTAGATTTTTGGGATTAAGGATGAATTAATTTTGTTGGGACTAAAATGAAAGTTTTCAAAATTTTAAATCATTTTCACAATTTTAAAAAGAATAGGGACTAATTGATATTTTACATACCAAAATAAAATAATTTTGGTCATCTTCTTCCGCATTCTAGTAGCCATTCGTCCCCTTCTTTTTCAAAGAAATAGAAGTTTGGTCTTCTCTTCTTTCTCAAATTTCGGTTAAATTACTTCGAATTCGAGCGGTTTTCTTTCAAATTTTAGTCACCGATAAGTTTTATAACCTATTAGAAACTTGATTTTTAGATTTTTAGCATTAATTTAATCAGAGTTACTGTTTTTTCATCTAAATTAAACTTAATTTTGCGTAGTAAATATTAGATTGAGTTAAATTAGAATAGGAAATGTAGTATTAGGTTGAATTTGCATTGACTAAAGTGTTTATGGGAAGAAATTAGGATGTTTTGCTCTTGAATAAACAGTGTTTTTGAAGGTGCTACAGTGATTTCGATCTGTACAGTAACTATTTATACAGTACTTTTAATCTGTACAGTAATTGTTTATACAGTAAATCCAATATGAATAGTATATAGCTACAGTACCCGTCATGAATAGTCTTTTACTACAGTCAATCTGCATAAATAGTATTTTACTATAGTATTTAGATCAATGCCATATTTGTTTGTTTAGGTGAAAATGTATAAATTTAGGATAGTCGAAAATAAGATTTAGAATAAATTGGCCATTAGAATTCATTATTGAAAATATGGAGAATGACATTAATTTGTTAAATTTAGTTAAAAGCATTAAAGTAAGGAATTTAGTCATGTTTTCCACAAAATTTTCATTTAGTGCAATTATATTGATGATTTACATAGTAGAATTCATAAGTTATGCATCTGTGATATTAGGTGATGACGATCTAAGAGAAGAACCGAGTAGGCGTGAGGATTATTAGTGGGAGCGGTCACCTTCCCTTTGTAGTAAGTAAATCGTGTATGTATTTTTAATGTTTTTGAAATAATATGATATCGGAGCATGTGTTTGAAAATAATATGAAAATTGTGGATTTTGAATGTTTTATGTGTTGATATCAAATTCATAAAATGAATGTTGAAAATGATGTTAATGAATGAATATTTATGAATGAAAATAATTTTATGGCTCTAGTCATTAGTTAATGTTTATTCTGATTTGGTCAGGTCTCGTGTCAAAAGCGAGATTTGCGAGCTATTCAGAATTCTGTTTAATATGTTATGCACATTTCTATTATGTTCGAAATGGAAAGAATGCCCGCTTTAAGCAGAATACATGATCACATTCTGAATCCGAGTTACCGTGGGTGTAGATGACACTAATTGACTAGGCCGTTTTAAAAATGATTGTACTTTAAATTCATTTATGTGTAATTGAAAAGTTTGAAAATACTTTGATCTATTTAAGTATGTATATTCTATACCACATCGACATGTGCAAACTTGCATGATTTACTTACTGAGATTATATCTCACCCTTTATTGTAAAAATTTTATTTTTCAGGGAATAGTATGTAAAAGTGACAGAGAACGCGTGCAAGGTTAGTTAGATGTAAATAAAAATTTTTGTTATATGTGTAATTAATAGACAATTAAGAATCATTTAATAATAATAATACTCTTTGTATGAAATGATTCGTGATTAATTAAGTGAGTATGGAATGGGGTGTTACAAGAGTGGTATTAGAGCCAAGGTTTGAGGTTCTATGGACTTTAAGTAATCAGATAATGATTTGAGGTTCGTAAATATTAGGAATAACTGAAAAATTTGAGTAGATAAACATTCAGATTAATAGGGAAACCAAAGTTTGAAATTCAGAAAATCGATCAGAAAATATAATTATGACAACGAGGGATAGAGAAGAAAGTATTTAATACGTGTGAATACAGTATCGTTACCTATGAAGAAAGTATCGATACATGTGAAGAAAGGATCGATACTTTATAAGTAAGAGAGTTCAAAATCATTTAAGAACTGGCCCAATCAATATCTTAAGGAGAAGAGAATGATACATAAAGGTAAATATATTGATGCTTGGTGTCAAATAAATTTTTAGAACCAAAATTTTAATGAATGAATTAATACTAGGGCTTAAAAAGTGTCGATATATTGCAAATCAGAGCTCATGTTAGGAATTTGTAGACTTAGGGTTAGTTAAATAAATAAAAATGCTAAGCAAATTTTTAGTTAGTGTAGTTTTAACTTCGGTATATCTATGATAATTTCATAAAATTTATTTTATTTGATTTTGGTTTGTAAATATGGTAAGGACAAAATATGATCGATGGACTAGTATAAGTAAAAGTGAAAATAGTACGATTAGTGGAGCTCTCGTAAAGGACTTGATAAATTTGTACATAGTTAGGAAGAGAGCGAAACTAGCAAGAATTATTTTCTGTCATTCCCATATTGAACCGGGTCTATGGGCGACTGAAGAAGTGAAAAAGAAAGCCCTCCTAGGAATACGAGTGTATAAAAAGAGCGTGAATTGTAATAAATTATTAGCGAGACATTTGTATTGGAAGAGAAGGTATTATAACACCTATAACACGGATAGGTATTGAGTGAAGATATTAAGGGAAATTTTTTGGGAAGTGTAATTTGATTGCTATTTTATTTAAATTGGTAATAATGTTTAGATGAAGTTATAAATGTTTATGAAGTAACGTATATTTTGAAGGATTGAACGACCATTGCCGTATTAAAACGGACGTTCCATAAAGTATACTTATAATTTCATTAACTAATAAGTTTGTTAAAAATGTTATTTTTAATTTGATGATAATTAAACGGATAAGCACTGTGTCTTATTCCATATAGTGTAATAATGAGATGTTAAATTATTTAATATTGTTTATGTAGTAAATTAGTTTGAATCCTTATTGTTTAATTGAGATGATGTGTTGATTTGATTAAATTTGAATCTCGGCAAAATCAGACTAGTTCCGATTATGGGTAGGCCAAGTTTGTGTAAAGGAAATTAGGAGTGTTAACTATTTTATTCCATAATCATTTTGTTTAGATATAATGTTGTCTTATTGTAGACCTAGGGATGATGAAATAATGTGAGATGTGAGGTTGGATCTAATGTTGGTTATTTTGTTGGTAGGAGAAAAAAAATGAGAGGTAATAATAATGCAGTTAATGAAGACATAAGACAATGTTAGATAGGTAGCAAAACTTAAGAGAAATTTCATTTCATTTAGGTTACTAGATAAATCAAGATCTAATTTTAGAGCTGAAATGAGATTTTAAGGATTTCTTTTGTGGTTTATCATAATTAATTATAGTATGTAATTTTCCTTAGAAGGTATCACTTTTGTATTTAGTTATAGTTTCTTTTAATTGGAAGAGCATTAAGTGTGAAGTCATATTGTGATATTAATCATATGAATTGCCAAGTGTAAAGTTTGAATTTTTATTAACTACTAATTTTAATTGGTTGGCTAATTTTTTGTCCCTTATAAGTGGCCTTGTTTGGAATAAATAGTATTTCATAATATAATATAGTGACTGAGATGTTAGGAAAATTAAGTTGTTAATTAGAGAAATTTGGGTAGGGTTAATAATATATTTGCCACAAATTTATAATTAGTGATTGAGTTCAATGGAAAATTTTTAGTAGAAATAGAAAGTTGAGTATGATAGAAAAATATTGGTAAGTTGAGGTAAGTTTTTAATTTCAAAAGTTAAAAATGCAAACTTACAATTTATGTCATTGATACTTTATTATAAAGACAATAAGGTGTGGCAAATTATTAAATAATGTTTGATTTCTTTTAAGTATAAAGTGCGAAAAGTTGGTTATTAGTACATTTTATTAGAAAGTTATATAGAGAATGTTGGGATGTTTTTCTTGTAAACATATTAGGGCTGTTTGAGTTGGTACTTTTTTTACTTCGGGTGTAAGAATAAGGACAAGGGGGAAAGTCAGAATAAAAGGCAAAAGGTACAGAGATGAGTTTACGCTCTAACTAAGAAAAATGCATAGGCGTCCAATGAAGTGGGAACATGTATAATAGTTTTTTTTCTTAATCCAAAAGGTTAAAGTATTTGATTTTAGGGTTACACATTCATTTGTGGTTTGTACTTTTAATGAAATATGTTATGTGCGTTGCTACTCCTATAGGTAAAATATAGTTACAAATTATATTTACAAAGATTGAAAGATTAGTTTTGAAGATAAGAATATTATAGTTAATTTATTGCCATTGGAGATGCATGATTTTGATGTTATCTTGGGAACGTATTGGTTGGCCACCTATCATGCGGTAGTGAATTGTTTTACTAAAGTAGTAGTGGTTAATATTCCGAGCCAATCAGAATTTAGTTTCAGTGGGAGACGATTTGTGATAGGTCAAGGGTTATTTAATGTGATTAAGGCCACAAAATTACTAGGAAAATGGGTGTAAAGGGTTTCTTAGCTTATGTGATTACCGAAAAGTGAATCAAGCCACAATAAAGAATAAACATTTTATCGTAAATGAGATGGTAAGAATGATGAGACCGCAGAAGAAGTTGATTGAGGATATTGCTCGCAATGGTGGTGCTCTAATAAATTGTTATTTGATTTATTCTTTTTGGGGGGAACATAATAAAATTTCTTTTAAAAATATTGATGCATGTCTTAGGCGAGAAGTGAGATCTTAGAACAAAAAGATTTTTCTTTAGCTAGTAGGAGATACAAATGGAAATAGAATTAGTAAACGAATCCAAGTAAAATGTATAAAAGGATTAAGTAAGATGTAAAGGCTTATAATTGGGTTATGAAAAGTATTTCTCCTTTATCAAATAATTTTGTAATTATTTATGATTTATAAAATGTTAAAGAAAGGTTTAAATTTATTATTTCGAGTTTATGCTAGTATTAAAAAGGAAATTTATGATTTTTGTGAAATAAATTATCTTGGGTTATATTATCAAGTGGCTTTTGATATGAGACTATTATGAGTTTAGTATGTGAATAAGAATATAGCACAAATCTTATTTATTCTTATAAGAAACGATGAGAAATAAGAATTTTATTTTACGAGATTTATAAGAATTGGTTACTAAGAATTTTAATTCATTGATCGAAAGTGGAGCCTAAATGGTAAATATGTGAGGTTAATGTAGAAGTTCATTTTAGGTTCTTTTATGAGAAGATTTTTAAGGAGATTGGATAAGTATTATGGAAAAAAGAAATTTAACATCATAAAAGTAATAAAATTTTATTTATGGATGAAAGCCATGAGTGTTTAAGAAATATGATAATTTTATTTAAGGTGTAAAATAGATGTTTTAGATTGCATTAAATTTACAACGATTTGAAACATTTGCTGACATGTTATACATAGTTTTATAAGTTAAAAATTTATAGTCATCTATTTTATTCAATAAATTTTTAATGATTAAGGAATATGATTAGGAAATTCCACTAGTATAAAATTTGTTTATCTCCATGATACTTGGAAAACAAAGTTTATAGTTGAAAATATGTATATATATATATATATATATTAAACACAATTTATGAAGAAAGATTAATTGGTGAATTATTTAAGAGATTTCAATTGAGAATTTATTTGTATCAAATGTATATTAATGAGAATATTTTAGTATGTATAATATTATTGAATTATATATGTAAAATTTATGATAGTAGACTTGATATCATTGATGGGGTTTGTAACTGAAGGATTATTGATTATATGTATAAGATGATCTGCAAAAGAATTATTCGAGGTAAATAGAAAAAGGGATTTGGTAACTAAGTATAACTCGAATATTATTTTATTGAATTCCTTTATATTAATAAAGTTATTTTAACGAGGTTAAAATGACATATCCGTAGCTTAAATTTGAAAAGATTTAGAGCAACTGATGAGATAGTTAAAATTGATACTACTTTATATGATTTTATATATAGTATATAGATATATTAATTTATAACTGATTTTAATGTCCATCTGGCAGAATTATGAGGTATTATAAAAAGTATGTTATTTAATTATTTAATTTTTAAGGTTTAATATTTTATACATGTGTTATTTTAGAATATAGAGTGGAGTGAGAACAAAAGTATCAACAAATAGTTTTGGTGACTTAGTTTAATAATTTGATTGAGAAAAATTATTATTGAATGTTTCTAAATTAAACAATAATTTTGTTACAGTAAGTATTATAGGCTATAATCGAATTGAAAATATACAATTATTAATTGATATGAATGAGATGGTTAGAAATTTATATTAAGAATATCAAAAGTACCATATTATAGTATACCATTTGGGAATTAATATTTGTATATATAAGGAATCTTCTTATATGTTATGAAAGTTTAAGTATGATATTATGCATCCTATAAGTAAAGGTTGGCGAAGGTAATGATGCATAATAATTCTTGATGTAAAAATTAAACCTTAACCATATTTAATAGTTTATAACTATTAGAATTCTTCGCGTAGGTAATATATATTACTCAATATATTAATAAATATATTTTGACATTGTGATAGGACAATGATTGAATATTAAATGATTAAGGCGATTAGAATAATGTTGGATTATATTATAAAAACAATGTCTCTAATATCTTAGATTTAGATCTTAGACATATATATATATATATATATAACGTACATGTTGTATGTTATATTGACTTTAGTCAATCTATAATTAATAGAATTTTG
>JAXCLQ010036500.1:10726-23754 GCA_035584115.1 Cedrela odorata | reverse complement strand
TATTTATTGAGATAACACAAAAAGAATTGGGTTTTTCCGACAGACTTGATACCTTAGACAGGAAGTTTATGGACACGATGAAGAACATGAACACTACCTTGGAGAAGCTTTCTAGGGAGGTAGCTAGTGTTCAATTGACTAGTTCTCAGAGGGGGTTTATGGAGCCACAACATTCTTGGCAAATATCAACAAGGCAACAACAGTCAGGGGCACCAGTTGATAAGTCTGAGGCGGAGAATAACTTAGATGAGCTTGAAGATCTCGGTGAGGATGAAGATGAGGATGGGTATAAGCCAAGAGATAGGAAAAATGAGATGAAGTTTGATAAGAGGGACAAAAGATTTGACGATAGGCGAGACTATAGAAGAGAAGAAAGAAAATATCATAGAAGGGAAAACTGGAGACATGAGAATAGATATGACCAAGATAAGAGAGCTTATGATGGTAGGAGATAGTATGGAAGAAGGAATTATGGTAGGAAAGATGAGTTGGATGATGATTTGGGCAGTATAAAAATGAAGATTCTATCTTTCCAAGACAGAAATGATCCGAAAGCTTACTTAGAGTAGGAAAAGAAAATAGAGCTGATCTTCGACTGCCACCATTATTCAGAAGAAAAGAAAGTGAAATTAGCAGTCATTGAGTTCACAGATTATGCTATGATATGGTGGGATCAGTTGGTTTCCAATAGGAGGAGAAACTATGAGCGGCTTATTGAGACTTGGGCAGAATTAAAGGCTCTTGTGCATAAGAGATTTATTCCCAGCCATTACTACCAAGAGCTATATCAGAAACTACAACATCTATACCAAGGCTCGAAAAGTGTTAAGGACTACCATACTGAGATGAAAGTAGCGATGATTAAGGTAAATGTGATAAAAGATAAAGAAGCCACTATGGCTCTGTTCTTAGGTGGGTTGAATAAAAAGATTGCGAGTGTAGTTGAGCTACATCATTATATGGAGTTGGAGGATATGCTACATATGGCAATCAAGGTAGAAAGACAATTGAAAAAGAAGTTTTCATCTAGATATGCATCACAGAGCATTGCTGCTTAGAAAAGGAAATGGCCTAGTATGGAAAAGAGGGATGAAGGTTATGACAGGCCCAGTACCGAGAGTGGTAAAGGGAAAGAAGTGGAACCAGGCAAAGCTAAGGTTAAGTCTGAGGTCGTAGCACTAAGATCCAAAGAGAGAAAGTGTTTTAAGTGTTTAGGCATGAGACATTATGCATCACAATGCCCTAACAAGAGAACGCTAGAAACGAAGGCTGATGGTGATGTAGATTCCACAGATGGTGAGGTAGAGGATAAGATGCCTGTTTTAGATGATACTAGTGATCATGAGGGAGTAGCTTTCCCATTAGATAACCTCTCATTAGTTATTAGACTAGCATTGAGTACTCAAGCTAGAGAAGATGAGATTGAGCAGCAGAGAGAGAACATATTCCACACTAGAAGTCGTGTGAACGAGAGGTCTTGTAGTATGATTATTGATGGGGGTAGCTGCACCTATGTAGCTAGTACGACTTTGGTAAAGAGATTGGGATTAGCTTATTTGAAACATCCCAGGCCATATAGGTTGCAGTAATTGAACGAGTGCGAGGAAGTCAGAGTGACTAAGTAGGTGTTGTTGAACTTCACTATTGGGCCTTATACAAACGAGGTTTTTTGCGATGTGGTGCCTATGCATGCAGACTACATTCTTTTGAGGAGGCCTTGGTAGCTTGACAAGAAGGTTATACATGATGGGTTTAGAAATAAGTATTCATTTCAGCATAAAGGAAAGCCCATCACTTTATACCCTTTGACACTTAAGCAAGTGCACGAAGATCAAATTAAACTGTAACTAGAGAGGGATAAAGAAAAAGAAAGAAAAGTTGTGTCCTTGGGGAGAAAATTAGAGAGTGTTGAGAAAAGTAGAGCTAAAACCG
The DNA here is from genome assembly GCA_035584115.1 of Cedrela odorata. NCBI lineage: Eukaryota > Viridiplantae > Streptophyta > Magnoliopsida > Sapindales > Meliaceae > Cedrela > Cedrela odorata. Next base: position 21,822 of record JAXCLQ010036500.1, on the reverse strand, counting down.
AAAATGAGAGAAGAGTGGGGGTTAAGGCCGAGAATGAACCCAAGGGAAAAAGGGCATAGAGTGAGTGAGAGAGTGTGAGAGATAAAAAAGGGAGAGTGAAAAAAAAAAGTTTCTATTTGGGTGTTGGCTTAGATTGTAAATGAAATGTTGAGTTGGTTAAGTAGATTCATGAGAAAGCACGAGAGCACATACAAAGAAAGAATGAACAATATGCTACTCATGCTAACAAAGGAAGAAAACATGTGGTGTTTGTGCCTAGTGATTGGGTTTGGTTACACATGCGAAATGAGAGATTCCCATTACAGAAGAGATCTAAGCTACAACCTAGAGGAGATGGTCACTTTTAAGTTTTGGAGAGGATTAATGATAATGTATACAAGCTAAATCTTCCAAGTGAGTATAATGTGTTTGCTACATTTAATGTTTCTGACTTATCTCTTTTTGATGTTGGTGCTGATTCGAGGACAAATCCTTTCGGGATTCTACAAATAGTTTTGGAGGGAGGGAATGATGTGATTCAAACAACACAAGGAGAATATAAGGAGGAAGGAGATATGGTCAAAAGAAGTGATCCATTACATGTTCCAGTTGGGCCTATTACAAGATAAAGAACAAAGAAAATTAAGTAGGCAATGGCAAGCCTAACCCAATACATGATGGCCGAATGTACTAACAGACAGGAGGAGCAGACATGCAGCATATGAACTTTATAGAGGAGGGTTCTAAACTGATTCATTTTACTCAAATATTAAAAGATCAAGCCTAACTGTGAGGAAGAGCCCGATCTATGTTTTATATTTTAAATTTTAAGTTTTAAGTTTTTTCATATTTTAGTGTCATAAACTGAACTTTAATATTATGTTTTAAAAGCCCATACACGAAATTAGGTTTTTTTTTTCTTTTTTTAGCTTAGGGGAGTTATTTTAATTTTTGTATCCTATTCGTAAAATTCTAGTTCAAATAGGATATGCATTCTTATTAGTATAAGGGTAGTATTATGGTTTCTTGTGAAAAACTATTTAAACACATTATGTGTTATTAATGAAAAAAAAAACGAACAATTAAATCTGATTTCAAGTAAATTCGTGTATTGTGAGAAGAGTGATTCTTCTTATTCAGTGATTGAACAAATAACTTATCAAAGGAGTGGCGACCTTTGTAGCGTTCTTGCTAGCAAAAGACTATCGGGATTCTACAAAGGTTTTCAAGGGCAGATTCCTTGGGGGTTTGCATAGATCTTAAAAGGATTTTGTTCTTATAAAATTACGATTCGAGATTCTTGTGCTTAGTTTCTCTTTCGTCGGATTTCTTTGGCTTCGTGTTCAATGGGGTTTCTCGTCACTTTCTAAGGTCATTCTTTACTTAAAAAATCTTCAAGGGACTAGGGGACTACGAACAGGGATTGGCTAGGTGTAACCGTTATGGTTACTTCTTAGGCATCATACTTTCTACAAGTTACACCGTTATGGCTGACTTTTGAGGCATCATACTTTCTACAAGTCCTTCTACACTTGGAAAGTCTTCAAGAGCTTAAGGGCTCATGACAGTGACTGGCTAGGTGCAACTGTTATGGCTTACCTTTGAGGCATAATTACTTTTTAAGGTCATTCGACACTTAAAAAGTCTTCAAGAGTCTGTGGACCTCATAACAATGGTTGGTTAAGTACAATTGTTGTGGCTTTTTTTAAGACATCATATGATCAACATGTATAAAATTAAAGAAGTTGTACAATGAAAATGAGTATGGTCAACATGAATAAATAAATGTGGTTTTCAAGCATAAGGTAGGCAAACATGGTGGTATACACTAACAATGTAAAGTTCCTAGTGTCATAAGCAATATAATAGTTTCCAAGTACCTCACTTAAACTTCGACAACTCTAAAACTAATGGATCTTATATTGTGCCATGAATAATAAGAGAACTATCAAATAAACATTTGTGCTCAATATTTCATAAAGGATACATTTATAAGGATGGTAACCACAAAAGTCAAAAGTAAGAGTTAGTTGTCTAGCAAGGGTAGGCTTCTAGTTGGTTAGTTTATAAAAAGCCACTTCTAGGCTATTCGTTCCTAAAAAGCTACTTCTAGGCGATCAGTTCTAACTGGAAGATCCTAAGTGGTTAGTTTTAGGTGGAAGTTTCTAAGTGGTCAGTTCTAGGTGGAAGATTTAGATGGTTAGATTTTAGGTAGTCAATTTCTAGATTGTAAAGGAGTTTGTCTCACACAAGAAATCTTGGCAACTACCTAACTCAAAGATCTTCATGCAATTAGGGATGACAGTTTTATTCATTAATTCGTTAGTACTCAATTTTAATAAGACAAATTTAATATGCATTTTAGTAAATTTGGGAGGGGTTTAAAAAAAATAGTAATAGATTTGGGACTTATGAGTTTATAAATTTTTATTTTAAATTTATAATATTTTATATATAAAATTTTAAAATATTTATGTAATTTTTTTATAAAATTGTTATAATTAATTTTATTTTATATTGAGTACATTTTATATTTTATGTGAGTGATATATTTAATTTTGAATTAATGTTGAAAATTTATAATTTTAATTAAATAATTTATAAATTTAAATTTGATATTTAATAATAGTACAAGTATAATTGAAAATGCAAAAACTCCATTAAAAATTTACGGATATCTGCACTGATTTAGTAAAAGTTAAATATCTATTTAAATGAATTTGATAAATATTAAATATTTATTTAATCGGATTTGGTAATAAAAATTATCAAATCCATTATGAGTTTGGTATTAAATTTTTTTTAGCGAATGTAAGTTTAGAGATATCTGTTTTAAATTTGATTTGCTACTATATCTACAAGCGCCATGGTAAGGAAGGTCGGTAGGAATAAGGGTGACCCAAAAAAATTATGACTCGAAGGAAGATCTTGGTAATTATGTCACCACCATCTATATAAGAGAAGTTATGGTTAGAAGAATCATGGTAAGGAAGGTCGGTAGGGACGCGGGTGACCCAAAAAAATTATGACTCGAAGGAAGACCTTGCTAATTATGTCACCACCATCTATATAAGAGAAGTTATGGTTAGGAAATTGTTGGATAAACTCGTATTCAAGCTAGTATTCAAATCTTAATAGAATTGAATTAAGGAAGTGCTAAGCTCATAAATAAAGAGAAAACCATGAGGAGGATTCCAATTAATAATAAGTATAGAAACCCTAGAACAAGAAGAAATCATTGTTTAACATGCACATGTAAACTCATAAATAAAGATAAAATCATGAGGAGGATTCATTCATAATTCTGCTCATTGATTTCAAGAGAGCATCTGTTCTAGTCTTCTAGAGCTCCCTCTCGACTCTTTTTACTTTTGACAATGTTTTGCCTTCACTTTTCTAAGCGGTTCTCGATCTTTTGGAATAATTTCGTAACTTAAGCGTAGTAAGGGTTATCAACGATCACCGCATTGGCGCCCATTTTCCAATCTTTAACGTCTAGGTAGTTGAAGTTCAAGAAGGATGCACCAAGGTCTCCAGCCACATCCTTTTGAATATTTGTCAAAAAATTATCAAGCTAGTCAATTCAATTGAGCTTGAAGATCAGCCACCCCACTTATACAAATTATCTGAGTGCTGGTCCAAACTGAATTTTTGGCATCAATACCATTCAATTTTACTTTCAAAACATAGCAGAAGTACATCAATCTAAAACAAAATTTTAGTCAACTAGAGTTTTTGTCATAAAAAAAAGTTTGCATGAGAATGTTTAGATTTCACACTTGTTTTGTTTTTGTAGTTTTCTCTAGTGTTGAGGATTTTCAACTCTCTATTCTTCTCTATTTTTTTTTTAATTACATTTGTCTATGTTAAAAATAAGCCAATTATTTTTTATATTATATATATTTAAGATTTTTTAATACGTCAATGTAAATTTTACTGATTTTGTTTTCAATGCATAAGCATTGATTGTTATTAAAAGTTTATTAGATTCATTGGAATCACGCACTGTGCACGCTATTTGCTTTATGCAATATTTAATATGATAAAATCAGGAAGCTAATATTATAAACATTTCTGTATGAATAATATAAAAATAGATCAGGTTAATCTCTCTCTTTATCATCATATGTCTTGGATTAATTACCACCTTATCCGTGGGTTAGCCAATCCAACAAGGATTAGGAATTCTTAGGTAAATAGTTTCCTAATCAAACAAATAAAAGGAAGTTTAATCCTATATGAAAAATAAATTTATGTAAGATTAGAAAAATGTAAGAAAAAAAAAACTATATAAAGAGTAGCTTGCCTTAATTTTTGTAATATAAAAAGTATAGAAAAAGAGAAATGAAAGAGAAAAAAAGCTAGATGAGAGAAGAAGTAGAGTTACAACTAGGTGGTTATTTTTTCTTTTATCTTTATTTTATCACACTAGGTGATACTCTTTTATTTTGTTTTTTTATTAGAGAACCAATAACATTGTTTCTTGATGTTGTGCATCTCTAATACTATCCTAAATAATATAGTTGATTGTAATTCCATTATTCGATATACTAAAAGTTGATTTCGGACTATAGTCCCGTGATTTTTTTTTTGTTGTGAGTTTTTCACATTAAAATTGGTGTCTTTGTTGTGGTGGTTTGATTTTTTTGGTATTTTATTTTTTGCGCTTATTATTGTGGTAAACAATCTTATTTTAATCACACAAAGAGGAAAAATAATTATTCTGCAAATATATTTTTGTAATTTCTTCCCAACAAGTAGTATTAGAGCATAGGCTGCTAATAATTTAATTTTTGTGTAGATTAAGATGGAAGAGACTTTAGCTTATATAATTAAATTGAAATCTTTGAATTATCCAAATTGAAAGTCTAGAATATAAGATTTTCTTTACTAGAATGATTTGCATGAATCCATTGAAAGCAAGGAAGCAAAACCAACCAAGTTTGATAATCAATAATGGGCTCAACTGTATAGAGAGGTCATTGTTGCTATTAGGCAGTGAATTGATCAAAGTGTCTACCAACATGTTGAAGATGAAACTATGGTAAATACTATTTGAAAGAAATTAGAGGGAATTCATGAGCAACCTACAACGTAAAACAAAGCCAATTTGATTAAAAAAAAAAAAAAGCTTGGAAACTTAAAATTTAAGGAAAGACGTAGTATAGTTGAATATACGAGTGAGTTTTAAGACATAGTCAACCAATTGATTACTATAAAGATTACTTTAGATGTTAAGTTACAAACATTATTATTGCTTAATTCGTTGTCGAATAGTTGGTAGAAATTGGTAGTATCAATAAATAACCAAGGCCCTAATGGAAGGCTAACCTTGAATATAGTTGAAGATAGATTACAAAATGAAGAAGCCAAAAGAAAGAGTGTAGGGATAAGTTCTTCTGAAACAGATGCATTTGTAACAAAGAATCAAGAAAGGCAAAGGAGAAGCCAAAACAAAAATTCTCGAAACAAGAGCGATACCTATAGAGGAATATCTAAATCTCAAAGACCAAGTATCAAGTGCTTTCACTGCAACAAAGTAGGACATATAAGAAGAGTGTAGAATTTAGAAAAGAGAATAAGTAAAGGAAATAGGTAATCACAAAAGAATGAGAGTAACGCAGTCGTAGATGAAGGCAATATTAATATTGTCTATGATGAGAAATCCATAAATCTCATATGCCACACTAGTGATTAGGTGATTGATTCAGGTGATTCCTTTCATGTTATTTCACATAAAGATTTTTTCACATCTTACACTAATGGTGATAATGGTTATTTTAGGATGAGAAAAGATGGTGCATCCAAAATTATAAGCATATGTGATATTTGCTTGAAGAATAATGTTGGCTATAAATTATTGCTCAAAGATGTTAGACAAGTTCCATATGTTTGTCTCAATTTGATCTCCACTAAAAAGATTAATGATGATGGTTTTAGTAACCACTTTAGTGAAGGAAAATGAAAGTTCACCAAAGGCTCTTTAAGATTAGTCAGAAGAAAGAAAGGGAACGCTCTCTATGTAATGCAAACGAAACTCAACATAACAAATGTGAATATAACTGTAAAATATTTTGATATTGAGCTTTGATATAAAAGACTCGGCCACGTAAGCTAGAAGAGACTTGAAGTTTTAGCAAGAAAGCAACATCTACTTAGATTAATAGATCATTTCTCAAGACTTGTTATCATTGCTTTCTTGGAAAGAAACACATAGTAGCATTTAATTTTTATTTATTTAATTTATTATTTGTATTGTGTGCTGTAAGATGGTAGCCCAAAATTCTACACTCATTAACCAAAATAATATATTGAGAGTTTAGATCTGTCTTATGATAATATAGTTCAAAATTATATACCCAATATTGAGAGTTTAGATCTATATAATTATAGTATAGGCTAAAATTCTATACTCAACAGTAGGAATTTAGATCTATACGATGATTGGAATTAAAAACATCTACAATAATCAAAGTTAGGGATCCATTAAAAATTTAAATTTATCATAAGATAGTATAACTCAAAATTCTATACTAAAAAAGAACAATTTTTACTCTCAAACTATTTCTAACTTTGAAAGTATAGATCATACAATGATTGAAGTTAAGGATTTACTCAAATATTTTGTTCTATGTAATAAACTGAAGTTAAGAATTTACTCAAAATTTTATTTTTATAAAATTTTGGAAGATAAGAATCTATGTACTAAAAATTTATATCAATATGATGACAATATATCTCAAAATTGTACACATAATACATTTAATTTCTACTTATCATTAAATTATTAAGAAAAGAAAATATGCTCTTACTTGCACTCTAAAGATCTTAAACTTGTTAAGTATGAGTGGCTGTTGAACAATGAAAACCCAAGTGTGGGTGACTTCTAATATATATAATATCACCAATTAGTTGATATTGATTTGAATTTGTTCGAGTGTCATGCAAGCCTTCAACATAGAAGGAAAGGAGAAAAAATTGCTTTCACCAAACTCTAATTTAGATTTCAAAGCACAACAAAATTACCAAAATCTTAAATGAAATCATGATCACCAAATAATTCATGTTAATTCTTTAGAAATGTATATATTCCTTAAAAGCACTTTAAGTGAAACAATTCAATAGATAGATGCCTTAAAAAATACTTTTCAAGTACTAGAGCAACTTATTGATACTTGATTTTCGTCTATCAGATATCAACACGTGATTTTATTTATTTATTTTTTTTGTGGAAACAAATTTTCTAAAATCTTCCTTTTCAAGTTTGAGAGCATCCTTGAATCAAAACCTTTTTACGGTGAGCTTCTGATTGACTTTTTGATGCACTAACAATTTTTGAAAGACAGAAAACGGATCAAGAGAGCACCATATAAATGCTGGAGATCCAACAATAACCCTTTGATGTCTAAGTCGATAAAAAGTTATTTTTATTAGGGTGGTTGTTTGTAGAGGTCCTATGATTCTTTAACGAAGATGACTTGTTATGTGATCTGAGAACAATCTAATTTGTCATTAGTTTTCATATCTTTTGATGAAGATGAAATGATTTGTTTAAAAGAGTAATCCAATGACAAACAGGTTTGGTTTTATTCTAGAAATTCTTTTTAATAATTATGACCTGACCTAAGACGACCTCATAAGGTAATCTCTGTTGAGTGTTGAGGAGGATTTTTGATAATTGCTGAAGAAACTCACATGTTGATGTAGACCATTCTTGTTGATCTAGAGGTGACTTTGCTGACGGAGAATATCATAATTTAACACATTCCTGACTTTATTAGTTTTTTAAAAAAAAAATTAGAGAGAATTTAGATGGAATTGAATCATGAGTAATACAAAATATATCTCTTTAAATTTAGAAATTATTTAATTTACAAGGAAGCAGTCAAACCGAGAATTTTGGAAAGTAAATAAGCAACCTCGACTCCATCTCTAGTGGCAGCACCTCAACTACGGGTGAGGTCATTGGCTATTTGTTAGAGACTGATTTGTTTTATGGTTATTTTTGTTAGCCGCTGCAGGGTTAGAGAATTCACAAGATTCAATTAAATTTCACTTCACAACAACTAACGTAGGACTAACGATGATGGGTACCTATATGAAACAATTTAATAACCTATGTCTTTTTCAAAATATCACAAAATTTCAGCAACCCCAATGATAATACACCATACAAAGGGAATATTAAATTAATTTAAGGAATTATTAAATACCGACCAAATCCAGATCTCATTTCATTTCAGCAACCATCAACGAAGCAGTAAGAAATCCAACACATGGCTCGCTCTCTCTTCATCTCCCTATCCAAAAACAGAACCGCCACCGTCACCGCCGCCGCCGGCCGCCACCAGCACCACCACTACTTGTCCCTCGGCCCGTCTTCTCGGCTCGTACCTCTCCGTACCCAATCAAACCAACCCGATACCTCGTCCGACTTCTACGACACCTCTGACCCTTTGCTTTCGAAGCTCGAGGAAGCAATCCATCGAATAATCGTGCGCCGGTCCGCACCCGATTGGCTCCCGTTCTTGCCGGGATCTTCGTACTGGGTTCCGCCTCCCAAATCACAAGACTACGGTGTTGCTCAGTTAGTTGAGAAATTGGCTAATCCTTTGACCCCTGAACAGTCAATGTCTACCAGTACTGTTCGAGGTTGGCCCTCGTCTGATTATTTCCTCAAAGGTATAATTTTGTAAGAAATTTCCATTTTTGATAAGCTTTAGGTGTCTTGAATGGGATAATTTATGTCATCAAAGGCATTTTTTAGATTTGCAAAGAGGTTAATTATTAGGGTTTGCAGGGAACTGATCAATTTGCCAAAATCTTGACGCTTATTTCTGGCTCTTTTGATCTCAATTTTGATGTGGGGAACTATAATTTAAACTAGAAATGATAAGCATGATGCAGAAACCTGAGACAAAATTTTTATTTAGAGCAGTGGGTTTGCTTGTGAAGAAAATCATTGTAAATTTATTTATTTATTTTTGGATAAGAGACAAAATCATTGTAATTCAATGTGGTCATTTCTTCAAGAACTCAATTTTGGTAGTCCCAATCAGGCAGTGTGGAATATAATATTCTATAGATATAAGTTTGTCTAATATTCCTTGTAAAACTTACATAGAACTTAACCAAACAGCTTGTTGAATGGTGGACTTATAATGAACAAGAACGAAACTTAATTTAATTGATCATTATTTTTCTAAGGCATTCATAAAACTATTGTGGTTGGATACGAATTAGCAACTGAACTTGTATTTTAGTCGCGGATTGAAGAATGAATGAAACTGAACAATCATTTAGTTTGATAGGTATACCATGGCAATTTAGTTCTATTTAAATGGGTCTGTACAATGTTTCATATGATTGATTTAGGTAAACTAATAGATTGATACATAGAATGTTTTATCTTTAGTTCAAAAAATTTTAAAGCCTTTATATTTACATTGGAACCCTTGGAGAATTAGTTTCTTTCTAATTACATGCTGTATGTTGCAGAGTGTAATGTTGATTGAATTCCCTTTTACCTTTTTGATTTAGGTGCAGCGCTACATCAGGCGGAAGAAGAAATGATTTCTACTAATGTAAATTCCTCTGAGGATGAGGAAGGATGAATTGTATCCATACATCTAAGGGAAAGTTGCATCTGGGCTGTGTAAGATTTTTGTTTCCATTGTCCCATATTGAATTGGAGCCTTATTTTTTTATTAGATGTGTAGTAATGATACAGTTAATGTTCACCAGAAAAGATATTTCTAACAAACTGGCATGCTAGTAAACAAATTTAAGCTTAATGATTTTCATTAAAAGAATTATTCTGTACATCCTGGCGCACTAATTTGGATTAAATATTAAATGTACATGTAGCTTGCAAGTGAAAGGCTGACAAGTTCTTTGTTTCAATGTATGCTGAGAGATGTATTTGTGAAATGATTTCTGATGTCACCATAAGATTTTCTGTTGCATAAGTGTTCCAGAAATGATTGATTTCTAGTAAATTCACTTTCGGAGTCCCCTCCCAACAACAGAAATAAATAATAACAAAAGAAAAGTGTTGTGAACTTGGGAAAATGGTTGATAACTAGTTGGTATGTGGAGAGTGCATTTTTTTTAGGGACAGGGATAGTTTTTGTTTGGTGAGCACAGAAAATATGTTGAATGTGCTCTTATTGAAAGACATAGTATTATTGGCAATCTGACTTTTTCAACATTACTTTTGCCTAATAATTAGCTGTAAATTGTTTGTACGAATGATCTTGTGTTAAAAACTGTTTGGACAACTGATATTGGTTTCTTATATGGAGGCAGGGAGTTCATTGTGGTTATTAGTTTTTGGCATCTGATTGTGCATTAGTGGTTTGTATGTTTTGATTGTGGAAAAAGATTATAATAATGTCTAGTATAGATCAATGTTTTAGCTAACAGTATATTATAAATATCTGCCAAATTTTCCAATATTAGAAGTTAGAAACTATTGGAGGTTCAATAAAGCTTGTTGCTGTCATGACAATGACATTATGCTATTGAATGAGGAAGATTCCTTCTGCGATGACCACACCCATTTTGATCTAGTGTATGAATTGGCAACTTCTTGTATGTGAAAAATAAATTATTGCACTTTATGACTTGAACTAGAATTCTAAATCCTTGAAAGCAAAAAGGTGATTATTGGTTGGATTCTGGGTTGTGCAGGCTCATCAGACTTGTAAATTCTGTAGAAGCCAAATAATCGGAAAATATGCGGAAAAATGTAATGGCAGGCATAATAGAAGGAGCTGCATGGATGCAAGGCGGTTAGGGAGGATAAATTTATTTGCCAATGTTCACTGCCTGAAATGACTTTGTATCCATTCCTCCTTGTAGTTTGCCATGGAATTTTATGTTATATATTTATTGTAGATTTATATGTGGGTTTGGTAATTTTCCATCTGATTTTAGAGTTCATATTTCTTTACTTTTTATGTACATATATGCTTGTAACAATAATTGACGCGGTCAGTTTGTGCTCCCATGTAGTTTATAGAATATATTATGTTGGAAATGAATATTTATGGTTTTCTCTTTAATGGGAAATGGAAGAAATGCAGAGAGAGAGAGAGAGAGAGAGAGAGAGAGAG
>JAXCLQ010036500.1:0-10626 GCA_035584115.1 Cedrela odorata | reverse complement strand
AGAGAGAGAGAGAGAGAGAGAGAGAGAGAGAGTATTCTTTTGCAAGTAAGCATATAACAGTTAATTTGTCCGTACGCATAAAAAAAGATAGCATCATGTTAAATCTTATAGTACAAATTTTATACTTGATTCTTGTAAATTGTAAATAGTATTGTGATAAAATTAGGTGAATAAAATGCGTATAGAGATGAAGAAACTACCATATGATAAATTTCACTTTGGTCATTAAATTAAGAAATATTTGAGACTCTTATTTGTTTTTTAAATTTTAAAAACATATTGGTGAGTTGAAGTGTTGTAGTGATCTCATTCTACATGGTACATGCAATTGTGAAATTAAAGTTTTGACACTTTCGTACCAAACATAATTTCAAGATTATTTTCCAAATTCATTATGAAATTGTTTTCCTTATCTATTTGTTTATGTCATCCACTATTCTCGGACATTTTTCAATTTAACATTGATCAATGTAATTATCTCAGTTATATTCTCTTAAAAATATAATAGTGGTACAAGAATGATATAGAAAAGGAGAGATCAAGAATTCAGACCTAAGAAATACTCAGTGCATTGTTCAATTTTGCAACTATAATCACAAACATAACAAGTATGGAAAACCATTTTCTTCTCAAAATGACTTTATAATGTATTTAAAATCAGTAAAAAGTTCTCAAATTTTATGAAAATCTTGCTTAAAAGTTTTGAAATTCACCAAAAATCTCTTTAAATTGACCAAAAACCTAATTTTGTTAAATTTAGCTTGAAAGTCATTTACGGACTAATATTAAAATCAGTTTAATCTGTCAATCCAATCAAAAAATCAGTGATATTAGTCCCAAATCAATCTTAATTGAATCCTAAACTAAATCTATCATTTGCAACATGTGCTGGGCATAAAATATAAAAAACCTTAGGCAAAATGGTTATTAGCAAAGCGATTATAACTTCAATTCAATGATCCTATAATATACATTTTAATTAACTATTTAAATATTACATACATGAAAATAAAAAGTTTCTACTACCAAAGTTCAAACCTTAAATCTTTTGTACAACTCGAAACATCTCACCGGTTGAACAACTAGTACATGCCCCCAAAACCAAAAGGTTCATCTGCCATCTACAGGGTCTTGCAACCTAAAATTAGACCGAAAGGCATAGTCAACGGACAACAGATGAATCTTCGTGAACTATCCCTTTTTGGTTTCCAGGGACGAAAGAGACTAGGTTAGCCGAATGATGATTATTAATTCTAGAACATAAGATGCCCCAGCCTTTTGAGGGTAAGAAGCGGTACAAAAAATACCCGCACAATGATCCTATAATATTGAATATTCTATCTTCTATGTCATTGAATACTATCAAAACTTGTAAATATTTCTTTAACAACAGTTTTACAACAAACCTTTGATAATTTGTGGCCTTTCCACTGAAATGAGTCACATCTCAAGAAAAGAGATTTTGGTACACCCCTATAACCAGCAAAATTTAAAAGTTTTCCATGCAACTCTTTCTCTTTATCATTGGTATAAATCACCAAAGACTACACGACATCACGCACAAAAAGGTAAAAACAAATGATCTCTGGTAACTTGCTATAATATATATTGTTTATGTCTATAAGGTCAATATCGAAGAAAAGACACCAATGACTTGACATTGAAAATGGTCGACAGACAACTCCATGCCTGTGCAGTTTAACGGCGTGCAGTCTGACAGAAAAGATGCTGCCCTTATGCCAACTTGGCAAGAACAAGACGGGTTTCCATCTTCTCTGTTTACTCAACATTCAAATACCATCCCTGAAGTAAATATCAAAGCTATTCAATAGACTGACTCCAATGATGCGTATATTCACATACATTACATGGGCTCACAAAATTAAGACAATAACAATGATAGAAGTGTAGATCTTATTCTAAATTATTACCATTACCAAGATATAAGGGATAAATTAATACTGTAACCAGTATATATTAGGTTCATTTTTGGTTTCAAATGTGTGTCCACCTATGTGTGTGCTTGAGAGTAAGAGAGAGAGAGAAAGAGTCCATTAGATTAGAAGAGGCAATTGGGATAAGAAGCAACGGACACCAACTATGAATAACATATCAAAATATCCATCTTGGAGCTGTCACTGATGTGAAGAAGACATTCTCAGTAACCATTAACTCACATCAAGGTAACCACTAATTCCAATTCTTGATCCAGTGATAGCTAAACAATTTCCAAGGGAATTGACGAATAAGTCCTACACTATGCAGTATACAATTTTCAAGACAATATAAGGAAAGAACAACATGAGCAAGAGAGGGTATGTAAAACTAGGAATCAAACAGGGAGTAACAGAGAAGAATCGTAAGATGCTTATGAGATGGGGGAATTTTCTCAGTTCTAATCTCTTGAAGTCATCATCCAACATGAACCAAAGGACAAAGACCAGGGTGCGGTTAAATGCACAATGCTGCTTTTGTACAGTCTAAATAATGAATATCTACAAAAGCACAAATAAATGAAAAACAAATGAAACCAAGTTTCTCAAGGAATTCAACTAACACAACGAATGAATAAGCAAAAGAGAAAGAGGAAGCAGCAAGATGGAAAATATCTAAAAGGAAAAAGAAACCTAGAACAAAGATCGACAATTTTAAGTAATTGGAACACTGTCCTCCTTTTGGATCGGTTTCAACACTATGAAAAGGTGCCAAAGATTCTATCAACATGTGAAAAAGGATGACTAAAGAAAAAGGATGCAAACAAGTATTAATTGATTAAAAGGCAAAGTAAGGAGGAACTCTAACTAAAGCACAGAGGAACTCTAACTGCTTACCTATAATGCCACATGTCATTCACACACTTCCAATTAGTAAAGGCCCAACATTCTTAGCTCTGAGATATGGCCGGAATCAAGCTCCGGAACGTTCTTACTATTTTCTCGGTCTTCCACCACATATTCCTGATGTCATGAAATTACAAAAACACAGTTAGTTTAGCTGGTGACATCTCTTGTAGTTATACAAAAGGTCTTGAGATCAAATCGCACTCACACCAGGGCTGACGGGATTCGGTTTAAGTTCCAGTAGGGGATGGGGTTTTATTAAAATGAAAGGGTGTTATATTATGAGTTTACAGCTTTGAAGTTAATAAAGACACTTGGTGCAACAAATTACAGGGTCCATAAACAAAACTCCGGAAATGAGAAGTAAAAGACCTTCCATGTCAAAGAAATAATGAAAAGCAACCAGAATGTTCACAAACTCTTAGTTAAACTTATAAATAGTTATCACCACACAACAAAGTTGATATAATATGAAGTTTACATCTCAACAAAAGAAAAATACTGCTCAAAGAGGAAGTTTGTTCCACCAACAAGTACAAAAGCAAAACTGGAAAGCCATCTAACAGCTCACTGTGAGATTACATTTTACATGCTCAAGAGAGAAGAGGGACTATGAAACAACATGGACCTCAACTCACGGACTTAAAACATTCAGCATTACAAGAAACAGAAGGCACTGCCATTATTCATACCAGCAGCGGTAAAACTTTTCCGGTTAATCTGTTTCAGATATATACCCCCAAAACAGTCATGTTCAAAAACATCCTCAGCAGAATTGAAGTATCAGTATCTACTTAAGGATGAGGCTTCATTTTATAAGGTATTGAACTATGACAGGGTTGATCTTTCTACGGTATATGCAACAGTGTATTTGTTATACATATAGCGTTAAAAGTAAATAAATAACTAAAAAATTTCTAATCTAGTATAACACACTTTTCAACGAGACTATGTCCTGTTGAAACTGTATGTCCAATCAGTGTCATTCAGAAATGTCACAAACCTTTGTTAATTCTTGTTTGGCCAGAACGTGATAGTGTCGTTCATGGATCCTCTGTCCGCATATTATGGCTATGAAGAAACCATAGAGCAAACCCACCAAAATAATAGCTAAAACTGCACAATAAAACAAAATAATCTAGCATTAAATTTGCATTTAATGATTTGATACCAAGTCATGGATTCAGCACTGGCAAGCCTTGAATATGATTTCTTCTAAGTAATCAGTTCACTGAAAATAAAATTTAAATACCACTTTTTCAATTGAAAACTTTACACTCAGCCACACATTTCTTGGCAACAGAATAATAAAGATCTGATGCACTTAAAACACAGTGCCGACTTTACTCAAAATGGTAACAAAAACTGAAATACAAGTTAGAATTAGAGAATTGCATTCGAACTAGTTTCCCAAGAAGTGCCAAAAGTGAGTGTTTTATTCATTTCCCAACAGAAAAATTTGAAAGATAACAACTTATGTTTTACTATAAAACCTCAGTGATCCCCTGGGCTTTTGAGCATATTCAACTTATGTTTCACTTTATTCTCAACTTTTATCATGTGCACAGGAACTGTGAAACACTGGAGACCTCTTCGATGATCCCCAGGACTTTTGAGCCCATTCAATCATATTATATAGTGTATCTAGGAGCCATCAACAGGCTAGATGGGAAAGGATCATTTAGTTCTTGTACAGATGTCCGATCAGAAGTTCTCAAAATTGGCAAAATGAAATGAAAAACATATTCAAGTAATTTCATCTTCAACCAATGTTAGCTGAAGGTTGTATATTAAAGCTGAAAAAGTTTTCTTCATAAATAAGCTTGAGCGGAATGTCTCGTTTGAACATTTAAAATTCAAAACGCATGAACATAAAGTAAAAACTGTCTAATGAACTGTTAAATACGAAGATTGCTATCATTTACTTATATCTTTAAAAAAAAATTAAATATTCAATACGATCCAGAAAAATAAGCTAATGACTGCACAATAAATGGTAGTTTTCTCTTCGTCCTATACAATCTCAAGAAAAGGTCAAAGCTCAAGGAAGTGGGAGTTAGGTTGAAACATGAGTTAGATTACATAATAGAGAAAACTACTATTTATCACAGTTTTAAAGAACTTATTAACTAGCCCCAAAAAGTAAAGAGAAATAAAGAGAAGAAAAAGTAAACCAATCACAATCACTTATAATGATGACACGTTTGGTGTACAGATACTATGTAACAAATTGAATTCCGTTAAAAAATATTGAAAAGCTTAACAAAATGAAAATTTGTGTCATATGAACATGTGTTTATACAATTATATATAAATGCTCCATGAGGTGTATAAAGCAGATGCATGCACATGACTTTCTTTGCACTGTGTATATATGTTTCCGTGTGATGAAAATGGAGAGAGAATTCAGTCAGCTAAGAGGAGCAAGCGTACCAGCCATAATATAAAAGCCATAAGGATGTTCTTCGTAACCAAACATTTCTCTCAGCTCCTCTCCATAAAATTTGTACACCAGCACCCCCAATAATGCCACAATCTGTTGAAAGCATGTATTAAATTGTACATACAGTTTAACTAGACAAATTTCACAAAATTGATACTTTGAAAAACAAATCTACCACAATATCCGATTAAATCAATCCCTTTTTTAGCATCAATCAGATGCATACAGAAATATCCTTAATGTTCAAATGCGAACAGCACCAAGTGGATCTTCAAGTTTTTGATCTGACAAAGTATACCATATCAACATATTTCTAAGCGAAGTAAACCAAGAAGCTCCACATTTAAATCAGTATCTAGGTTTTCTACTTTCCATCATCATATTAAATGAAGCTTCCCCGAATCTTTATTTTGATGAGATCTCACATAAATACAACTGTGATTTTGATTACATTTAGAGTCAAAAGAATTTCACTCATTCAAATCTCGCCTCATTTTATCATTAGTGTAATCATTTTAATTTAATAGTGTTTACTTTCACAAAACAGTGAGATATTTTCCTTTTTCACATGACACAATGAAAAAAAATAGCTATTATAAAGAAACAAACAATTGTTACGATTGTCATTGAAGTACAGCATTTAAGCAAGTAGAAGTTATTTTTAGTACTTGTAAAGTATCAACAAAGAAATAAACCAAGGATCTTTACCAGAAGCAGAATCAATTACTATTCAAGCTAAATAATAGAGCTGATTATAAGCATCACAATTAAAGTTCATTATACAATTTTTATCAAATACAGTGGGAAAAAGAAGTCTGCAGATTACGTAAAAGATATATTTTTGTCAACTATCTGCCTAGACATAAATAAAATAGATGTCCGTTTCAATCAATCTTCTTTTTCCCAGTTGTGTTTATAATTTTTGTGTTTTGACTTCTCATTTTCCTACAAGCAACAAATCATTTGAGCACATGAAAGAGTTCTCCCTCGCAACATGATTACTAGAACAGTACCCCCATGACTCACTGATTTAAACATCTCAAGATTCTTTCTAATAATGAAAAAGAGATGTTTAACTGGATGAGATCTCCTTCACTTTACAGCAATTTCTACAATCCTGAAAGATTTATCAATGTCAACTTCAAAGAGTGATTCTTTCCATCACAGGAAATAAAAAAATGAATCAGCATGGCACATTTCCTATTGTAGCTACATAACTCTGGTTTGCAGAACAATATATGCATGTAAACTCTAATAAAAATATGAACTTGCTAAAATTCCCAAACAATAACAGCATTTCAAACAGTACTGCATAAAACTCAACGATGGAGCAAAATCATTATAACATGAAATACTACCTATTTATTACTCAGGTTGGAAACAGAGATAGCTAGACAACCCAAGTAAACTAAATCAATATCTAGAGTAACAAAATTGACAAATAAACAGAAATCATTGGTCCTACCAGCTGAACAATTACAAAAATGAATGTGTGGTCTCTAGCAACTAGAAACTGAAATTTCAATCTCAACCACCAGCGATCAGGAGGGAAATTTGCACGTAATATGAACATTGCCCTGCATTCTGTACAGTGAGCAAAAGCAAAGCCTTCCTGAAACAACAAAGGAATGGAATAAAATAGTATTATTAATCCTCCAAATCAAATGCATCAATCTTTTGTTTCTAAATCAGTATAAATGTGTAGTCTGAATACTGAAGTCACCAAATTAGAAAAACATCAGAAGGATCAACATGATTTTCTGAAATTTTATTATTCCCAAAAGTAACACTTCCAATGCCATGCATACAATGATGCATACAATGCAACATTCCAGTTCATCAATTTGTTAATCAAGCAGAAGGGATGCTGGTAAAAAGTCAAGAACTCACCTTTGTTGACCTCCAATGATCAAGACATGATCTATGAACATACTTCTGAGTGCCTCTGCAGTGGCACGGTGCAATTAAGTCTTCTCCTGAAAATAAAAAGAAAATAGTTAACAGCCTTTTATTCTCAGACAAGTGCATCATGAAAACTCAAAATTTATGGTCTTCGTAATAAGTATCTCGAGTTTTCCCAAAGAAACAAAAATCTACCATCTCGAAAGGTGACAGGAAAACATAAGAAACAAAAAAGATACCAAGCAATATAGGTAGTAAAGACCTCCAATATCAAGGCATATACGGCATTGCGGTTGGTCAGCAGTCACTAAATGGCTAGTTTCGTCAACATGAAGATTTCGTAAATCATCGGCAGCAACAACACAATCCCCTCTAACAGCTGTAATTTCACATGAAGATGATGAAGAAGAAGAAGAAGACTCTTCTGATCTTCGCAAAATGTCAGGCTGAGACAAGATGGGTTCACTTTCTGAAATATCTTCATCACGACTATCATTTGATACTAATTGCATTGCGAAAGATGTCGCACCAGAATTAAGCTGTGAAAGTCATATAGCCAAGCAATAGTTCCTGCTGACTATTCCAAGAGAAATTGAGGAACCTGCAAAAATTTGAGAAAAATTACAGCAATCAGAAATCTGGACCTTTAAATGCCAATGTATAAGAAGGAAATTATTGATCACCTAACTACTTACTAAGATGTAAATGATTATGCCACCATTGAATGTCAAAACATTAACAATCCAAAAATTGATTTTAGATTATCTCGTTGCACAAATTCAAAGTTGAGGCCATGCAAGTTCTGAACTCAAGCAACTCATCCTTTATGCAATTAACACTCTTTTCAGCCCATAAATGATCTAGTTTTGACTCTACTAAAATGATATTTCAATTCAAACATTCACATCTATTACCAGTATATGCGGGAGAAATGCAGGTCTGCTGAAAGAATAAAACCCAAACTAATCCTAGCACAGGTTTCTGGTTCAAAAGGAATGTTGTATTTTATTCTTGTAAGCAAGGGCATATATAAATAAAATGATTGGTCATGATCAACTAGTTTCAAAAGTGAGTTGCTTTCTTGTAAGCAATTATTGAATATTGAAATAGGTATTCATTTCCAATAGATGATCTCAATAAATAGTGTCATTAAATAGCAAAATAGAGTATTAACTCTTGGAAATTTGAATTAGACAGCTAATCTTACATAACTACACATGTAAAGTGTAAATACATGCTTGACCTCTTGCCTCTTACGTTTATCCCAAACAGTTCTGTTTTTGTAAAATTTGTATTAACCGTTCTCATGATTAGTAAGTGACAAGATAAGAAGAAACATTTCTTTGTATCACTATAGGCTGAAAGTCAGTATTATGTTTTGCGAAACAAAGATTATTATGCCGTTGGCCTTGTTATGAAACTCATATAAATGACTACCCACATCAAAGCCCCCCAACCCAATCACACAACACAGACTCGCATTCAACGCCCTACTCTAAGTGACAGACATTTCAAGTATAGTGCATTTGGGAGTCTTATCTGGATACTTCCACCAGAAAAGCACCTATGAATAGGTCTTTACTGTTTGTTTTGTAATGTTCAGCAAAAATGAACAAAAACTCCCTTTGACTTAAAATAAATAAATAAATTGTAGTGCTTTAGGGAAAAGCACTTCTCGTGTAAACACTTCTCTACTCCAGAAAAATACTTAGAAAGTGCTTTACGAGCGCTTTGTTAAAAGCACTCCCAAA
Source organism: Cedrela odorata (assembly GCA_035584115.1). Lineage (NCBI taxonomy): Eukaryota > Viridiplantae > Streptophyta > Magnoliopsida > Sapindales > Meliaceae > Cedrela > Cedrela odorata. The sequence continues at coordinate 1,690 of JAXCLQ010036500.1, read as the reverse complement.
CGCCTCCATTCATGCAACTCTAAGCATTAAAGAATCAATGTCCTTAGCCAAAAAAAAAACAATACAGAAATTGACGGCAACGCATTTCCTTAAACAAGTTCACCTAACAATGCATTTACTCCAAACATCATTAACATATACATTCAAAAAATAAAACTGAAAGGCAAAAACACACTCAAAATTGGTCAAATATTTGACTTATCCAATCAAATCATCTAATTCATTAACGAAACAGCAACATTACACCGCAATTTCCGAATTTATGATTTCTTCAACGATTAACGTAACTTGAGAAGAAACAAATTAAAGTAAAATGCGACAAATTGATTAATCGTGAGCTCACCTGATAATCAACCAAAGCTTCTGTACACGATTCTACTCTCTGTACCGAAAGAGGAAGAGAAACTCAAATGCTTTGATATAAATTTAATTAATGTTCATGTAAATCCACAATGTAATCCTTAATAATCTGAAATGCTCAGACTACTGTGAGTTGTGAATGTTAGAGAACGGACCAATAGGCCATCGCCAGGTAAGCAAAAGAGTAAGGGGAAGTTGACTGCTATGTGGGAACTTGATCTGACTAGTCTGTTAAGGAGAAAAGGGTTGACGTTATCGACGAGAGATTTGTCATGACGTGGCGGCATTGCATCTGCTTGGGATTTTGCGCATCGTCAATGTAAGAAAAGCGCATAAGACCGGGTATAGGAGAGGTGGCAAAGGTGTCGGGTGGGCCCTACATTATTCGTGCCGAGTCGGCCCGGATTCACTTAAAAAACAAGAAATTTGGCACAATTCATAAAGTTCGGCTCACGCGGCAGTGACAGACTTGAGCCAACTTGCGGATCAATATTAATTTTAAATATTTTAAAAAATCTTTGACAAAAATATTGATTCAGATTAATTTAGTTAAACTTATAATTTTTTTTAAATCTCTAATTTAATTCTCTAATTTAATGTATAGATCTATTTTCTTTATCAATGTTTAAGTTATAATTTATTTTAAAATTTTTAATTTAAAAATATCAATTTATTTACTTGAAGATATTGATCTAATTTAAATTATAAATTTTTTTAAAATTTTTTAATTTAAAAGTATTCAACTATTAAATTTTATATATTAATCTCTTTTTATGTATCAATTTATTAATAATAATAATAAAATATATTAAATTAAATAAATTTGTGAACTATAAGCTGAGTCCGAGGCTTGACCCACAACAAAATTAAACTTGGTCCGAGGCTTGACCCACAACAAACCTAAACTTGGTCCGAGCACGTAAGGAGCCTATATCCATAAGCCTGATTTGGTCCTTCAAGGGCAACCTACACTGTTATGGCCCAGGCCAACTCTGCTCAAGAATATTTGGTAATAAAATAAAAATTTTAATTTAATTTAATTAGAGTGGTTAAAACGACAGTACGTACCAATTGTCCACTATAAATGCAAATGTTCTGTTTTAGTAAAGCATATCATTTTTTTTAAATAAATTTTACTTGGTATTAAGTTTATTTATAAATTATAAGAAATTTTATCACATATTTTTTTGAGATTTTATGATAATTTTACTTTACGATAAATTTTATAAAATACTTTAATGATAAATTAATTAATTAAAACAAATATTATTTTTAGTTTAATTTGAATTTTTACACTATTTTTAAACTATTTATATATATATATATATAT
>JAXCLQ010036489.1:0-23754 GCA_035584115.1 Cedrela odorata | reverse complement strand
AGTCTATTCCGCAGATTGAAGTGTTCATATAGGCTTCCCAGCAGCGGTTGTGCGCCCGGAAATCCATTTCGTGCGTCACACTTCCGCTGCACTGAAAAACAGAGCATGATCATTCTCTATTCTGTTCACTGTCATCCACGTCTTCTGCCTAGTTAGCATTAGCAAATGCCATCATGTTAAACTTACCTCTTTTGGTGTAGTAAAGCCCATGATTTTGAGTGCCTTAAAGGTATCTAAAGATTCGTTTGCATCCTCTCTAGTGATGTTGCTTAAGATTTTCCTGAAATTGGCACAATTTATTAACACTAAAGGCTATTTTAGGCCTGGTTAAAGTCAGATATTGCAAGGCTCCTACCATGCTTCTGTACAGAGTCTTGTCTTCAAAATCATTGCCCACATGTTTTGAGAATTTTTCACTTGTGCTCATTGGAGTAGGCATTGCTTTGCATTCTTACATTTCTGCTCTTTTCAACAGGTCACTAATGTACTTTCCTTGGCTGAGATGGATCCCTTGGCAATCTTTCTTTACTTTAACACCTAAGAAATAATTTAAGGACTTTAGGATTTTCAGAGAAAAACTAGTGTTTAGCCTTTCTATGGTTTCTTGGATTTGGCTATCATTACAGCCTATTTGATTTTATATAATACCTTGTTCAATTTGCATAAATATTCTGGTTTTTCCTTGTTCTCGAACCCTTCCAATTGATCCATGTACAACTCTTCACCAATGCTTTCCTTTTTAGGAAAGCATTGTTGACATCAACCTGCTTAATGTCCCAGTCAAAATGCAAAGCCAAGCTGATCACAATTCTCAAAGTGGATGATCTAACAACATGACTGAATGTCTCTGAATAATCTATGCTTGCTGTTTGGTAGTAGCCCTTTGCTACCAATCTTACTTTGTGCATTGCTATACTCCCATTTGGATTGTATTTCAGCTTGAAGATCCATTTATTTCTAATGATTTTCATCCCAGGCTTTGCAGGTATTAGGTCCTAGGTTTTGTTCTTAACCAAAGCCTTGTATTCTCTTCCATTGCTTATTTCCATTTGCTGAACTTCACTGCTTCTGCTACTGATTATGGCACATACTCCTTATGCATAGTATTTCTTTCTACATTGTATGATTTTGGTTTAAAGATTCCATATTTAGATCTGGTAACCATAGGGTGTGTGTTTAAGGTCAATGTTTCCTGGTTTATTTTAGGAATTTCATTTGTGGATTCAGTGGATTCTATGGTTGCTTCTTGAGAACTTGGTGACTGTGTTTGAGGTTCATGGTCAGAAGTGGCTGCTATTGCTGTTGTGACTTCAGATGGCATGTTATTTCTCTCGTTTCTGTATGTTATGGTTTGTGGAATTAAAAACAATTGTGAGTAATCTTGTATGCTTGCGAATGAGCTATTTACTTTTCCATGGTCATTAAGGGAATCAGTTTTGAAAAGGAACTCTTGTTCATTGAATTTAACATGTATAAAAATGTATTCTCTTCCTGATTTGTCTAAGCATTTGTATTCTTGTGTTTAGAGCTATAACATATGAATGTGCACCTAGTTGTATGAAATTATAGCTTGTGATGGTTTTATGGTTTAAGGTGTGAATAACAGGCACACCCAAAGGTTTTCAAGAAGTTGTAATTTGGTTGCTTCTTGTAGATCTTTTTCATATGGTGTTTGAAAGTTCAAAATGGTTGTAGGAAGTCTATTAATGAGGTAAACTAATGTCTCAAAGGCTTCCTACCGAAATTTGATGGTCAAATTGACTTATGCTAGAAGTGTTAATCTAGTTTCAGTGACATGTCTGTGTTTTCTTTCAACAATTCCATTTTGAATGGATGTGTTAGGACATGAATGTCTCAAGGTGATTCCTAGTTGTTTTAGGAAGGATTTTAATGGCTTGAATTCTTCCCCCATGTTTGTTTAAAGGACACTTATCATCATGTTCAATAGTTTCTCTATTAGGGTTTTGAAATCCAAGAATGTTTGAGTGGCTTGGGACTTATTTTTCAATGGAAAAATCCAGGTGAACCTCCTATAGTCATCAACTATACTCATATAGTACTTGTATTCATTTCTTGAGGCAATTGGGGCACGTCCCCACAAGTCTGCATATATTATTTCCATTGCTCTTTGTGTTCTGGTTTACTAGATTTTAGGTGCAACTTGTGGTTTTTTCCCATATTGACAAGCTTCACAGAAATTTGGAAAGTGACTTTTATTGATTAGTTTAAGATTCTTACTTATCATGAGCATAATTCAAAAGAGACTCTAAGACTGATTCAGATTCTTCTATGCCACTAGTATTAACAGATGCATAGAGAGAAACAACTGACATTTTTTACTCCATTTCATTCAAATTACTTCCTACTCTTTTTGTTTCCCTCTCTTGTTTGAACACATACAAGCCATCTTTAGCCACTCCTTGCAACAACAGCTTCTGATTCTGGTCATTCAAAATGCAATCAGCATGATTAAATTCAACAAGTAAGTTATTATCATGGATGAGTTTAGAAATGCTGAGGAGATTCTTAGTGATATGAGGGATATGCAAAATATTTTTCTGTTTCAAAGTTTTGTTGTTCTTAATATGCAAGAAATTGTGTCCAACATGTAAGATGTTAAGCTTCTTACTACTTCCAACCAGAAGCTTTTCCTTACCTTTATAGTCATTCTTGATGCTAAGATTGCTCAGGTCATTTGTCACATGGTTGGTTGCCTTACTGCATCCTAGAGCTCCTTTAATGTAACACAACTGGTGAAAAAGATGAATGCATTCTCTGTTAAAGTAGACAGGAGCCAGCTCAATAAAAGTTGGTCATATTTCTTTCATTGTAAAATATATGGGTTTTCTATATGAACTTAGTTACCTTTCCTATCAATTGAGCTAATGAATCTTTCTAGCATTCTCTTGGAGCCATCTATATAGCCTTCTAAGTCGTTCCCTCTTATGGTTGGAAGAACTTGAGTCTTTCATACTAGAAAGTTGTGCCTATCAAGTTTGATGGAGGCACTGAAAGAGAGGCTGCTCTATGTGTGTGTTGTATATGTGGAATAAGGGCTGAGTTAGAGTTGTTTCTGGTCATATTTGCCATTGGAATGGCTCTAATACCAAGTTGAAAGTTGGCAATTGAATTGAGAACAAAAGTTATTGGTTTGAGCAAAATAATGGCTGTGTTTTTTATTATACTCTATTGGAGCTTCTGTTACAATTATATATACATCAATAAATGAATCTTTGCCCTTGGATCCACAAGCTATAATGATACACTAAAAATAAGGAAATTCAGTTATGGTTGGCACATAAGAAGTCTACACTTGTCCTTTGAAAAGGCTAGATGGTGAGGGACAAATCCTGCAAAAGCTACTACTTCTAGCATTGTACGAAATTAAGGATGGTGCAAAATATTCCATTCAGAGATAGGTTGGCAGGGACTGTGAAAGTGCTGAGGTGGCTTTATTGATGACACCTTCTTTCATTTAACTAGGGTAGAAAAATGTGAAAATGAAGTGTGATTGCATGATATATGGTGGCGGAGTTAAGCGGAATATGAGGTGGTGAGGTTTCGGATATAATTGGGTGTGAGCGTTAGTCTTTGAAATTTTGACCAAGGCTCGGTAAAACAGAAACTGAGCGAGTTCTGAATATCGAATCAATGATCCACAAAATTCTACAGAAACTAGACATAAAAATGAATGATGTAGCCAAAATCTAGGTCAAGACGCATAACGAATAACTCCCAAAAAATTCAGAATAAGGCTGTCATGTAATTGAACTTCGTCCTATCACGTTACGTCACTTGTAGAAAATTAGTTATAACTTAAGCAATCGGATTCAATATGTAAATCCGTAAAAAGTGGTGAAAACTAGATTTATAATATAGTGTGTCTTCAAAAATTTATGTCGTAATATATTGTCAAATTTATACACCGTGAGTTATTCAGAAAATTTTAGATGAAATACTATAGTGATTCGGAACCATATTAGTTTAATGGGGTGAAGTAGTTGTGCATGATATATTTATTTATTTATGAGATAACCATGTTAAGTTGTAGATCTTAATGAAAAATAATTTATTGTAAATCGTCGGCCCGAGGATCCACCTACCAAACATTGACTCGGAGTGGCTAAACTATAACTATGAGTGGATATTTTACCTTACTACATTATTGTTTTATTTGATGCTCAAATCTAGAAATTTTTTAAGAATCAAGTTAAATTGTTCGATACGCTCAAATGTATATACTGGTGAGATTGCCGAAACATGGATTTTTAGTGATGAGCATGTTGTGAATTATGTGTATTTCATTTGGAAGTTGAGAAATTTTGGATTTTTATATGATGATCATGATTGAGGATAAATCGTATTATTTTATGGATTTCTTTTGATATCATGGTTTAGACATAGATTTTGTGTTTCCGAAACGTGATGCCAGATTTGTTTTAAACATGAGTTGGAAATTTGAATTTCTAGATATTGCTATACGGGGCCTAAGTTATATTCCGGCTGGCTGTGATACCACGGGCCGGGATAGTAGAGTAAAGATTTGAGGCTTTAAGTAATCTCTTAACTCATAGGTATATTTTGGTTGCTTATGAAATACCGCAGACTAAGCTATCAGAGTAAATATTCGAGCATTTGCGACTCCCTAACTCAGAGATGTATTTCGACCATTTGTGATATCGCGGCCGGAAAACCAAAGTTATAGATTTTATAAATTCATATTGACTTGGTTTTTAAACTTTAAGAAATTGATTTTGATGTGATTGCTCTTAATTATGATAAAAAAATTTAGTTTGAAAGAGATTATTTAGAATAACACACAGACTTCCTAATAATATTTTCATATATTTTATTTTAAAATTTTCACTCACTGAGTCTTCAAAGACTCCCCTTACCCCTCCTTCGCCTCCTAACTCTTCAGATTTTTGCAAGACCCTACTTCTGGTGAGTCATTTCCTCCTATGGAAACGGGGATGAGGGATGATATATGCACTGCAATCACTAGGATATTGTGGTTCATCATGTGTATAGTGTCTTATGTGTTGCATTAGAATTGTATTTTGGATAATGTGTATAAATGTATTATAAGGCCTCAAAGTTTGTAAAACTGATATATGTATTTATATATATATATATATTGTGGGTGGGCATAACGTCCCTTTGTGTATATATGATCTTGGTATTCATATATATATATGTGTGTGTGTGTGTGTGTGCGTGTTATAGGTGGGGCATAATACCCTTTTGCGTATATATGGCATTGATATTTATATATTTGTGTTGTGGTTGGACATAATGCCCCTTTGCGTATACATGACATTGACATTTATGTATATGTATTATAGGTGGGCATAACGCCTCTTTATCTAATATATATGACATGAGTGTTTCTTGTCATACATTTGAAAGTATTGTGGATATTTAGACAAACAAGTTGAGGCTTATGGTGACAGAATAATTATGAAATCTCTCTAAATATTATAATATAAACACTCCAAATTCAGGCATGTTATTGGTAGGTGATAAAATCTCCTCAAAGAAGTTCCAATTGATCTTACGATAAACATAAGACTAGTATTCAAACCATATGTCAATGTTACTTTTACACCTATCAATATGTTACATCACTCCTGGATGACTATCATCCTTATTTATACAACTCAAACCACAAGACAACACACTTTACTACTTTTTATGATTCCATGGATGGAACAAAAATCCATCTTTGGAGAAGGTGGGAAATCTGTTCCAAGTAACAGATTTTCACCTATTTGGTCAAAAGCAAAGAAACTATGCCTTTTTCCAAAAGATAAGATATCAAGTGGCCTAGTGCACTTCTGACTATAAAACTTATCTCCACTTGTTGTAGAGAAACTGACAGCAGTAGGGATATGGAGGGATTTAGGTAAGCATTTGCCATGGATAATAAAAGAAATTGCTCTTGTGTCAATTAAAGCAGTAAGAGTGATTTGTTGGTTATCCGACGCTTTGAGAATAACCTTGACATATGATCTGAATATCAGTCTTGTATTTATCGTAAGATCAATTGGAACTTCCTCAGGAACATTCATAATAGGTTCATCCTCAAACAAATAAGAATAAAGATTGTATTATTAGAACAACATAATGATTATAGACTCACAAGACTCTTAGCACACTTACACACGATTCGACTCCAACTTCGAATGCCCTTCCTCATACAAGAGTTTTCCTTATATAAGTACACAAGGAATACTCTAGAATGGTGACTCACCATTCACCCTTATCCTAATCTTACATTACAATGCTTTATGTTACATCACTCCTGGATAACTCGTCATCCTTATTTATACAACTCATACTACAAGACAACACACTTTACTACAACAATTGTATATTTAAAACCATCAGGATGAAAAATATAAGGGGCAATGAGGAATGAGGGAAAGGAAATCTGTTCCAAGTAACAGATCTTCACCTGTTTGGTCAAAAGCAAATAAACTATGCATTTTTCCAAAAGGTAAGACATCAAGTGGCCTAGTGCACTTTTGACTATAAAACTTATCTCTACTTGCTGCAAAGAAACTGATAGCAGTAGGGATATGGAGGGATTTAGGAGGGCATTTACTATGAATAATAGAAGAAACTGCTCCTATGTCAATTAAAGCAATAAGAGTAATTTGTTGGTTATCTGATGCTTTGAGAGTAATCTTGACATATGGTCTGAATACCAGTCCTGTGTTGTTTATTGTGTCAATTAAAGCAGTGACAGTGATTTGTTGGTTATCTGATGCTTTGAGAGTAATCTTGACATATGATCTGAATACCAGTCCTGTGTTGTTTATTATTATTTAGTAGTCAATTAGAAAAATAGGAAAAAATAAAGAATAAATAAAACAAATTAAGACATGCAACAACTCTTCCCTCTAAAAATGAATGTTATCCTTGCAACAATATTAGATTTTTTTAAGTTGTATTCTAATTTTCAATTTAAGTAATAATGTGGCTTTAATCTATTAGATAGTGTAATGGTAATTAATCATTTAACAAATTATAAAATATACCATCCAATAAATATATCATCATTTAGCATACAAATATTGATAAATACTTAAAATGTCAATCTTGTCGTTAAGGCTGTATTTTGAAAATTGTCTTTGAATTGCTTCTATATCTTCCAAGGGGACTCTGTTAGAGATAAACCTTGCCAATTGACAAATTCTTCTTTCTTCTAAGGATTCGCGGTCAAGAACTGCTTATGGTCTTGAATAAAGGGATTCATTCTCATCTTTGGTAATTGCAACCGGAGTTGAATCAAAACATTTCTTCTATTCTTTCCGCAAATTTAGCTTGTAAGTCACATATCTTATTTTCTTAAGAACTTGAAAAGCCCAATAATATCACGGAGACAACTTCAAAAAGTTTCTCCTTCTTCAAATTCTCTTGTGGAGAAAAATCATACACCTTGTTCAGCTTCCTTAATTATAGGATGTAAATAACTTGATCATGAGCTATCAATTCTTTCTCTACTGCAGTTTGGTAACCAACAGTACCTAACTTGAAAGCTAGTAGTTTTAATAGTTAATGTCAGCTAGTATTGTAGCAATATATATACTTTACCCATAATAATCAGTTACTCCAGGCTTATGCCTGAAAACCTATGAGACAACATCTTCATTGTACAATTTACTACCTCACACTGGTACTCCTCGATTTTAGAATGATACACTGAAATATAATTAAATTTATTGCCATTGATCTTAAGTAGTTCAGACCAAAAAAATAATTGTGAAAGAGAAATCTATGTTACAAACAATAAACCTAGGCATTCAATTAAACTAATCATGTAAGGATGTGATAGTGGAATGAAATGTTCATATATGGAAAACCTATTTACGACAACTAAAATTATTGTCTTGTCCTTTAATGAAATCTATGGCAATATCTTCACATGCATGAATTGAAATCACAAACAGCTAAAGGAAACATGTAGTAGCAAGTTGTTTATGTGTTACGCATAACATAAATAACAAGCCACAATAAAATCCTGAATTTTCCTTCTCATTAATTCCCCTCCAATAACAGTTTGCTCAAATTCCTTGTAACCTTTTTTGGTGTCCTATATTTCATCCATAAAATAGCTTCTAACTAATTATGAAATTGGTTAGTTAATACCTATTAATTTTTCTTTACACGGTTTGCATGTTTTAAATCCTCTTATCTTCTTTAAAAAAAAAACATCGACTACAATATTTTTATTGATCTTTTTGTTCTTAATAACAAAATCATACCTCATTTACTTGTACAATTCCATTTATGTTGAATTGGACCTGTAATTCTTTGATCCCACAAGTATTTTAAACTTTGGTGATCTTTCCACACCAATAATTTATGCACTAATAAATATGGTCTCTATTTTTGCACAGCAAACACCAAGACAAGCATCTCTTTCTAATAAGCGATCAACAAGAAGTTATTTCCATATAAAGCATGAATAAAAAAAGATTACTGGTGTGTTTGACATTGAATATAATGCAATTAAGTGGTACGTACAAAGGAGAATTCATCGTCTATTTTCAAAAACCTAAGATAGAAACTATATGATTGAAAAATTAACGATTAATAAGAGTTTGACATCTATTTTTTCTTTTAATACTGACATATTTAATAAGGAATTTTATTCTAACAATCTTTGTAAATTATCTGTACTGTTGTGATGCAGTTCAAATATAATGTGTTCAATGTGGACAATTCTACCTCCATAATAGTTTATTTATTAGAGGGAAAATGAGGTGGGAAGCAAGTTGAGCAAAGATAAATTAGCACATTTGATTGATATCCTCTTCTTCAACATATGTAGGTGCTACAATACAACTGATTAACATATGAGTAGGAAAAGATTACAACTTAAAAAGGTTAGAAGACTAATAATGTTATATAGCCAATCCTACCTAACTTATTCTTCATGACGTTTTGGACTTCAACTCATCGAACTGTGACTCATTCAACTTAGAAAGAAATTTTAAATAAAGAATCGTCTCCAGCCAGTAATACGTTCGTGTATTTGAGCCCGTTCCGGTCATTTGAAGGAAAAAGAAAAAAAGAAAGGTGAGAAGAAATACATGTGGCTCCAAAACACTAAGGGACGCGTGGCAACAACCCAGAAGGGATCAGTTGAGAATGTTGTCATGTCAGTCAGCCTATTGAACATAGATTAAATCCAAAAATGAATTACAGGATGATGTAATAAAATGTAAGTGCATTGCATCTGTTCAAATTCAATCCTATCCAATCTACAACCATACCACATCATTCAATTTGGTCACCGACCCAACATTTTGGCACCTTTACGTGACACATCTACACTGCTTTTGGACCCACTACTTTAAGATATTTTAATCATATATATTTATATATATAATTTTCAAATATAAATAATTTTTAATTATTTCTTCTTCTTGTCTCCCTTCTATTCTATCATAATAATATATATATATATATATTCTTTTATTTTTTCTCATTGGCTAATTTATGGACACGTTTTAAAGTGTATGGTGTGTCGTCGCTATGCCTGCCTGCTTCTTGACCGCTTCCCACCCTTTAATCTAAAACATCAACATCAACATCAACATCAACGTCAACATAAACATCTCTAGTCATGTAGTTGTATTGTATTTTTGTTTGTTTTTTCTGTTTCCATTTTGTTTCTAAAAATTCTTAAACTGTTTTGATATAGTTGTTAATGTTCACAGATGGTTTACTTGTTGAGAAATCTATAGATCAAGTAGTTGACACTGCCAAATGATAACTTGATTTTGCCTTTTAGTTTCACTTGGGTTAGTTGAGAGTAATTGAAAAAAGAGAAAACTCATAGTTCAAGAGGTTGAAATATGTTGCTTCGTATCCAGGGAATCTGATTTGGTTTTGTTTGTTTGTTTTTTTGTATCAAGTTCTTTTCCATGAACTTATTTGCATTTTAATTTCTCATTGTTTTTTGTGGGAATACATATCATCTCATTGATTTAAAAGGTCGAAAAAAAGGAAGATTTTATCCCTTCTTTGTCTCTCTGGTTCATTTATAGATAGAAAAGGAGTTCCAGACGCATCCTTTTTTAACATATTATTATTAATTCATAATCAGTAGTGTATATCTATTCTCTGATTGCCACAAAAATATAAGCTTTACTTCTGTGTTCTGTCACTGTTTTTTTATATAAGCCTGTTAGTGAATTCTTCTTCCTCGGGTTATTGAAAATCAATTGTTGTGAATATGATTTTGGACGGTTTAGGAAATAGAAGGGAGGCAATGAATGATATATCAACTGCGATTTCTGTTCCATTCAGGCTCAATAACAGTGTCTCCAACGAGTCGCCAATGGAAATATCAGGGCTCAAGTTTATTGCAGACACAGCAAACCTCTTGTCGAACGCTGGTACTAAGCCAAATCCACCTAATTACGAATCCAATTCTTGTGAGTACAACAACGGTAACAACACAAATGGTGGAATGTCAAAAATGACATATGAAAATGAGGAATCTGTTAATCCAGAAAGTGAGGAAGAAGATTTCGTGTCATTAGGTGGTGACCCTCATGAGTTTTCAGTAGATAGGAAAATTATTGCTGACAATATTGAAGTTAATGGCAAGTCTGATTCTTTAGAACCAAAGGTTGTTGAGACAAGCAATGGCAACCAATCTGATAAGTCCAATCAGATGAATCTTGATATGCAGCAGCAGCAGGAAAATAAAATATGCAGGACAGGAAGCCAGAGAGTAGTATTTCAATTGGATAATGTACCCCGTTGGGGGTTTACTTCTCTCTGTGGGAAAAGACCAGAAATGGAAGATGCTGTTGCTGTTGGGCCTAGATTTCTGCAAATTCAGACTCAAATACTGATGGATGATCGTGTTTTAAATGGAATGAATCAGATTCCAAGTCATGTAACTGCCCATTTCTTTGGTGTTTACGATGGACATGGAGGTTGTCAGGTAAGTTTCATCTCATACGCCAATTCATTGTTTGTTTTCTGTTCAGACTTCAATGGCAAATCGATCATCGAATTGATTACTTACATAATGATACAGGCTGCAAATTATTGCCGAGAACGAATCCATTTAGCTTTGGCTGAGGAGATAGAGAGTGGGCATAAAGCAAGTTTAGGAGGCAACTGGCAAGAGCAATTGAAGAAAGCCTTCAGCAATTGTTTTCTGAAAGTTGATGCTGAGATCGGAGCAGGTGAAGAACCCGTTGCCCCAGACACTGCTGGTTCAACCGCTGTGGTTGCCGTTATATCACCAATCCACATAATAGTAGCAAATTGTGGTGATTCAAGAGCAGTTCTTTGTCGCGGAAAAGTAGCCGTTCCATTGTCTGAAGACCACAAAGTAAGGCTAAGGCATGAATGCTATTATGTATGCCAGGTTTTGCCATATGATCTGAAAGATTTGTATTAACTTTAATTATTGTGTTTATAGCCAGATAGAGAGGATGAATTAGCAAGAATAGAAGCTGCCGGAGGCAAGGTCATACAGTGGAACGGGTCGCGAGTTTTTGGTGTTCTTGCAATGTCAAGATCCATCGGTATGCATGCGTCTGTAGTCCTTGGCTTTTGCTTCTTACAAGCTTGTGTTAATATTAAGCATGGTTTATTAATTTTTCCTCCGCAATTCAGGTGACAGATACTTGAAACCGTGGATTATTCCTGACCCAGATGTAATGTTTATTCCTCGAGCAAAAGAAGATGATTGCCTTATTTTAGCTAGCGACGGCTTATGGGATGTGATGACCAACGAGGAGGCCTGTCATGTTGCCCGAAGGCGAATCCTTCTTTGGCACAAAAAGCATGGAAATAGTTTACCCACAGAAAGAGGTGAAGGAGTTGACCCTGAACCTGCAGCTCAAGCAGCAGCAGATTACCTTTCAAAGCTTGCTATAAACAAGGGAAGCAAAGACAATATCACTGTAATTGTGGTAGACTTGAAAGCTCAAAGGAAGTTCAAGACCAAAACATAGTGGTAAAATTTACTTTCCCACCATCTTTTTGTATGCAGTCAAGCTAATTCTTTTGTTCTTGGAGTTGATGAGTAACATAGCTATAGCTAAACCCATCAGTTTTCCACACCGGCAAATAGCACCGTAATACCTTTGTATAAAGTCTACAATATACGAAAAGCAATATTATTTTAACATCAATTTTCTTCTAGTTTGGCAAGCCTATAAACATGAAAGCCACAAAATAATCCTCGAATATGACATGATTATCAGAAATTTAAATAAATAATAAAACGAAATCAATCATTTCGTTCAAAACTAAGTCGAAAGTTCCGACTATTCACACATGGTAATGACATAATTGCAGATCGTAACAGCTGGATTATTGTGGAATAGTAGTAGCATCAACAAATTCACAGCTAACCAATAACAATGAACCTTATTAAACCAGCTACATTTTGGTCTCAAAATATGGTTGAGTCAATGTAAACGATTGTCACATCTCAAACAGAAATTGATTGATGCATGGGTAGCTCAGACAGGAAAATAAATAAATTTTGTACGAAAACATTTGTTTAACTTGGTACATTCCCATCTCTACGAGTTCATCGAATTAATTATACTAATTGACTACCAAACAGTATCTTCAATTTGTGATCACAAAATCTCATTAACACGCTTAGCAGAGCACTCCTAGGCTTCTGGCATTAAGATTCTTTGAGAATGTCAATACTTTGAAGGTTTGGTGCTTGTTGCGCGCAAAGAATTACTTTCTTTTTGCGCATTGGCAACTGGAATCTCTCACCATCCAAGTCTTCAGATTGCTAATATCCTTCTACGTTTGGTCTCAAGTGCAAGTTGTTTGCAAGCACAAACTCCATCAAAAATTAAATCCTGTGTTAATTATGGTTCAGATGGCAGATGGTGAACAAATTATAATCAAACATTATAAGCATCAATCATGAAACAATTCAGATGGGACGGCAAATATATTTAAAAATTTTGGCCTGTTTACCTTATGTTAAACGTTAGTTTCCAAGGCCGTAACTTCTTAAATAATCTGTTTTAAAATTGAAAATAACTAGGAAAGTAGCTGTTGCACATGCATATCAGCTGGGTGAAAAATTATAGTCTGGACAAAGTATTGAAAAGAAAACAATTAAGCTAGAAATCCAATCATTCCATCTTTTGTAACTCAAAAATTTTAGTAATATTACAGCCCCATCAGAAGGTAGAAGGAAACAGTGAATACTTCAAGCCACTGGTTCTCCTGAAATAACTGATTATACAACTTTTAAGTATTGTCTCGAGACTCTATCACTGGTTTGTTACGTGTATATATTTCTCTAACTTCTTATTGGCTTCAATAGAACACTTTTTAAAAGAATGATCCAATATTGTCAGAAAAAGAAGCCTAGTTTCATAATAATTATTTAAAAAAAAACAAGGATTGGAGCAGAAAGAAAAAAAAAAAAAAAACAATCCATCATAGTTAAAAAAAAGTCATTACAAATGGGGATAATGTTAAAGCTCAATACAAAGAAATTAGATATTGTATTTGCAAGCACTGGACGTACCAGATAAGTTTCAAAGGGTTGCAAGTGGGGATCCTGCATTGGTGAAGTAAGCAGACAGATCCACTTCCAAGTCTTCATACATTTTCATGAATGGATGAGTCTGGATTTCACATTAAGAAAATCAGAATAAAAGTTAAAGCATCTGCTTAGCTTATTACATTCTACATGACATTACTGCTTGGATGAAAGAGCAAAAGAACACAGAGGATTTATGTACCATAAGTTTCTGCGCTGACAGTCTCTCTTTTGGTTCTTTCTGTACACTGAAATGGAAAAACAAAACACCGGGACAGGAATTAGCAATCTCACAAGGTCAAGAGTTGCATGATATACAGGCAAACAAAACTCACCAGTCAATGCAAAATGACTTTGAAAGTTAAGGATTCTAAATTTTAGATGTGCAATAAAAGGGATATAGTGTTCAACATTTGATCCAGGTTTCAAGAGAAATCTGCTTAATAATCGAAGACTTCAAGAATAGTAAATTAAATAGTTGCTATGAACAGTGTAATGAATAGTATTAAACTGTAACCCCAAACAATGTTGTGATCCTCAAAAAATAGAAACAAAAAGAAATAAACTGAAGAATATTACTCTCAAAGAGTTGCAAAATAATATCAAATTCTCATTCCTCATTCTAGCAATTCGAAAAATAAATAAGCAAATTTATAAACTAGCCTTCTACTAATAAGGGAGTATTAGGAATCTTTCACAATAAAGTTTAATATAAGTTAATCAAAAACCATGTTAAAGATCTATAATTTACTAAACTGACTGAATTACCAAAATATTCCAAATGTAAGATGTAAAAATACATTAGAGCTCCAAATAAATAACAGGTTAAACCCTAGACTAATGACAAATCAATCTTGAAAATCACAAGAATTTTGCATGTATCAAATATCATATGAGAATCCACAAGATAAGAATTCCAAAATACAAAATATGAGATTACTTATGGTGTCAAAAGAAAAGATTGGGCTTGGGAGGAAGCAAGGAGTTTCAGCAGAAGACAACTTCACCAAATAAAAATTTAAACTGGACATTTCTTCATTTACTCATGGTTCCATCATTTCATAAATAGTCAGCAAAAGAGGAAAAAGAAGAAAATGGGGCAGAAGACAATATCGTTTTTATCTCTACAATGTTTACCATGCAGAAATAAATGAGCAAAACTCTGGAGAAAATTGATCAGAAGGTGCAGAAGGTGGTGGTTGGTCAACTACGGCTACCATAAGCTCATAAAAACTGGTCCATCCTTCCTGTTGCTCTGGTGGGGAATATGGAAATTGACCAGTTGCACACTCCAGCAAAACTAATCCCAAGCTCCAAATGTCACTTTTATACCCATATCTGCCTCCACTAATCCTCTCAGGCTAAGATAAAATGATCGAGATGAAAAATAACAAGTCTCAAACATGAGGAATAGAGGTGAAGTATAATAAGTATAACAAGTCTTAATTAGACTACTCACAGACATATAGTTGTATGTGCCAACAAAAGTATTTGCCTGTCCAGAGGTGTTTGCCATTATGGCACTCACCCCAAAATCAGTAATCTTGACTTCCCCTCTATGATTTATCAACAAATTAGAAGGTTTTAAATCCCTGTGGATAATGTGCTTTTCATGATGAAGATACAACAACCCCTTGAGCACCTACATTGATCAAAGGAGTACAAAGAAAAGGCACATTTGACACTAAAGCAATTGTACTTATTATGATGAACAAATTTCATAAGACATAATTTTCAACCTGCTTACAGATGGCAGCCAAATACTCTTCCGGAATCGTTTTAACATTTTTCAAAAAGTCCGCTAGAGATCCACCATCCATGTACTCCAAAATGATTGAAATGGCACCATTATTGTAAAAAGATTGATAACACACCACAACATATGGACACTGTGACGATTGATTAATTTTCAATTCCTGAGCAATCTGCCTTCGTGCAGACTCCTCAATATTCATTTGAATCACCTGAACAGGGAGAATAAGTCAGAATTTTAAAATTGAGTTTAAAGAATAGTCATAAACACTTTTTATTGCACATATATTAGAATTTAAATAAAGGCATATTCTTAGGTAGCTCAAAATCAACTAAAGGATGGTGCCAAATACAGGGATATGTCAAACAGGTCTGAAAGAAGGTTGACCATCAAAGCCACATGATAATGTAAGAAACCTAAGATCTGAGATACATAAAATGTTGATAGGTTTGTTAGTTAAACATGAGAGAAATGATTAAAAAGTTCTTCCTGACACCCCAAATTGATACAATTAGACTACTAAATTATCATGAATACAAAGTTATAATATTCACTTTAGATCATCCATTTCCCCAAGAATCTGACAAATGATTATGGTCCTGATGCCGTAAAAAGAACTACAAATAAACATAGCACCCGCTTGTGACAATAGAATGTTTAGAAAGAGGTCTCTCCCTCATTCATCTTGAAAGTGTGTGCTGGGCTATTCAGAATTATGAACGTCCATTTCTGTGCAAACAAATATGAGATCAGAAAAATCAAACTACCAATAAAAAACACAATATCTGGTGAAGAAGAATTACCAATTCCTAACTGAAAAGTGAAGAGAAATTCAAGATGGTCTACTAAGACTTATATATTTCACAGAATATAACTTGTAACATTCTCTGGACTTTCATTTTCAGTATAACATTAAATAATAATAATAATAATAATAATAACTGGAACACATTCGCCAAGTCAAGGGAAAATCATGCTTAAATTTTATAATTGACTTTTATTTTTGAAGTTCTCACATCATTTAAGTTATTTTAGAAATATGTTGATATTTTTTATGATTACAGATGAGAACCACTAATCATCAATGACCATTATTGAGGACCATCTAATCACTAGCAACCACCAACAAACTTTGGCACATTGATTAAAGATGACTGCCATCTACCAGAAACTTACAGTAATAAAAAAAACATTTATCATGAAATTATTCTCTTATTGAAACGTTTTTTGACAAGAAAACATTTGTAACAAACGAATGAAACCTTAATACCTTGAATGTGCCGGATACAAAATCTTGCGAACAATATAAATGTTAAATACTGTAATTTTACAAGAAGAGGACAATAATAAGAAAAATAGCCTTCATAAACCAATGCAGGTTAACATACTTGGATGAAAATACATGATGAGGAAAATGATGCGCATAGAGCAACTGAAAATCACCCAATACCTTTAAGGCAAAAAACTGGCCTGTCCATTTGTGTTGCACCAATTGCACAATTCCACCACTTCCCTTTCCAACAACTTTGATTGAGTCTATATCTTCCAAATTCAACAGGTTGTCAGATGGCATAATAGGCGGTGGCTGAGCAGACAGACATACACATACAGCAAATGAAGCAAGAAATTACTCAGAGGGTGAATTCACCTTTTGAAAGAGATAATGGAATCAGAGTTGCAAAATTGAGAGGTCAAGATCAGATGAACTAATAGATATTCACCACCAAGGCACAATGTGGAGAAAGACGCTAACAGCTAGAATTGAAGATTGTTGAAACTGAAACGACTTTTATCCAGAGACACCAGGCAATTCTATCAAATTATAACCCACAAGCCATCAATAAATACACTCTGATTATAGATCAATTTGAGGATATGGACTGAAATTTACACCCTACTCATAAAACAAATCAATATAATAAACTGTTCGTTAACTGGACATAACCAATAAGATAACAAGCAGAATAAGGGAAGTTTAAACCATGAAGCTCTTAGGGGAAAAATTTTATCATTTTCCTTTTTATTAGCGACATTTACGCTAAAAGCCTTAAACATCTGAGAACAGATGGCGAAAAAAGGAATCCCTATACCCCGTTCTAATATTTCATACCATTCTGGTCAAATCAAACAAAACAACTCAACAAACAAGCAAAGAGTAAAACAGCTGGGGAAAGAGAGAGAAAGAGAGAGAATAACACGCTTCCATTCTAGGTAGTAACCAAAATCAAATAGAAATGTCTTTACCGCTTCAATTTCACTTTGAGAGACGATTCGAACTCCGTCCTTGTTAACGAGCAGATCACCGTCCATAAACGTACCGCTCTTGGTGCTATCAAAAATTTGTCAGCAAAATTAGCCAAACAAGAGAAATTAAGTAATCTAAAAGTAAACAATAAAAAAAGAAAAAGAGAGAGAATTACAGGAACTTGGAGAAGGAGACTTCTTCGGAAGGAGGAAGAGAGAGCTTGAGCTTGACATTAGGGTTTAAGACTCCCTTCTTCATGGTATTCGTTTTCCTTTTCCTTCTTCTGGTTCAGCGTTGTCTCTGATCCGATTCTCCTGAAGCAAAAGTCCTTGATGAGTCGTTGAAAATGAAAAAATCAAACCCACTATGGTTTTAGAGAGCACAAATTAAATATATATAAAAGACCAGTGCGTGTTTTGGTTGGTAAAGACCAGTCACACCATGACCAAAACGAGGAAGAAGACGAGACTTTTTGTTTACTTTTCCTTATGATTTAGTGATTTACCCGCGCCCTCCCTTTTCTTTTATTTTCTATTTTTATTTTTATTTGAAAAGCAAGAAGTACTTCACTGTACTAAAATATTTTTTATTTTTTAACTAATCTTTTTCCATTAATAAAGCGACGTTCGAAAACTCAAATACAAAAATTAAAATACTAGAATACAAAAATTAAAATACTAGAATACAAAATTTAAAACATAAAATAATAATAATAATAATTTAACATATATAATTGGGATTACAAGGAAAAGTTACTTGAAGGATTAAAACATAAATGAGTATTGTTCAACAATGTAAATTTCCCTATAAAACATACAAGTACCATGAATAATAAATGTTTAGAAAAATACTCGTAACCATGAAGCACAATGGGTCTCACTAGATACGACATAATGGTAGGATTTTAATCATTAATAAAAGTCTTACAAAAGATAAATGAAATACAAGGTTTATCTTAGTCAACGAGATCCCCACCATGACCTAATAAAGATGTCAAGTGTGACATGATTCGAAATTTTCTAAATTCAATAAAAAGTCTCGAACTAAACGTAAAAATTCGAGACCTATTATCCTAATAAAGATCTCAAGTATAAAATGACAAGGGCCTCGGTAAATTATCAAAACTTGAGGCCATTTTTATTGAAGAAAGTTTGAGATATAATGTAAAATTCTGAAACCTCTCATTAGCAGATATTTCTAGCCATTGAAAAATTCAAATTTTTTTGATTTTTTCAAAGATAAGAAAGAATTTATAGCATGGTGGTTATATCCTGTAAATAAGTCTCATAATCCCATGATCCCTAAAAAATCGATGAATTTGGAATCATGATTCCATGATTCCTTAGAATACCAATAAATTCAGGAGATATGATGGTAGTCAAACGTAATAGTTTATAAAAGGTAAACAAAAGACAACTAGGTAACATATACTAAATTATAACTATCAAATTACTACAATTATTTACTCTAAAACACGTAAAAAAGTAAAAGCTTAATTTAGGCATTAGAGGATTTTCGTCAAATAACTGGCTTTACTCTTGATATCTTTTCTTATTTCAGGTAACACAACAATTCAATAAGCAAATATAACAGTTCTGGTGCATGAAATTCTAAGGATAATTTTACTACATCAACATCTAGTGTCATTTGTAGGAAATCGAATTAAAAGCTAAAACAATTGTGATCATGAGAAAATCGTATATCAAAAACATGAATATAAATAACCAGGAAACGTATAATAGTGAAAGGAAATTTGGAAGGTAATTTCCTCGAAGCAACAACTGCAAAACCTTGATTGCAACTATCAGTAATCATCTTCCGGTGATGCAAATCTCAACTTCCATTCAAAAATTTCATCTCCATGCCATTATCCCTCCAAAGGAGGTGACAGAGAATCTGCTCAATAGATCCAAAGATTGAAAGACAGTGAAAGAAAACGTGTAGAGAAAGACCTACAGATCCAGACGTTAGTGGAGGAAATTACGAAGATGAAGAGAATGCTTCAAAGAGTTTTTTTTTCAGCCTAAAGGTGGTTGCACCCTCAGAAACAGTGGAGAGCAGCACTCCTAATAGAATTTCTCTAGAATGAGGTATATTGTCAAGGAGAAAGGAAAGGCGAAGGTCCCTAACCACCCTTCGAAAAAGCCTGCAATACGAAAGGACAACAATCTTCCTTTCAAGATCATTGATGAACCTTGCCCTGAGTCTTTGTACTCGCCAAATAGCCTACTGATGAGTCGTAAACAGGGGTCAGAAAGTAGCTTAAATCCGAAAGACATGGGAAGAGTCCTCAATAAAAAAAATGTTAGAAAGAAATATAATGCGCTAAGCAAAATGAATCTTGGGGTAAAGAAAGTAAAGGGCATACTAGAGGGGTCAAAAGTATCGAAGCCTATGTCAAGAGATTAGTGAAGGATTTGGAAAGTTAGAAGAGACTGGACCAGAAAAGGAGTGCTAAGCCAACATCTTATTAAGGATTTCATTCTAAGTCCCTTTTCTCCCAAATAATCTTGGATCTTGTCCTGCCCAAGAAATTTAAGATGCCTTATATAACTCTATGTAGGGGGAGAACTTATCTATCTCTTTATATGGATTTTTTCAAGGAAATGATGTTGATACAAGGACTACATGAATTCTAAATGTGTCGTTTGTTCCCGTTGATGTTGGAAAGACAAGTAAGGAAGTGGTTTACAAGCCTAACACTCAATAATATCCACAGCTTCGATCAGCTGTATAAAGTATTCATCAATGAATTCAGTGGAGCAATTACGAGTATGAAAACTTTAAGCTTATTACTATTAATGTAGTAGGGAAGAGGAGAAAGCCTTAGAAATTTCATCTAGAGATATCATGATGAGGTGATGAAGTTGAGAGCTTATCATCATCCCTTAATGTTGGAAAGTCTTAAAAAGAATCTATGTGAAGACCGGGGATGGTATTTTATTCGTAAGTAGTCCATCACCACTTACGAAACGGCTCGGAAGAAGCTATTATATAAGATTGAGATTGAGGATTAGGTCATCCTCAAGTTGAATGATGAAAAAGCAATGGGGTTAACCTTACGTGAAAAAATGCGTGTCGCAAAATTTGACAACAAGAGGAGACAGGATGATAGGAGAAATTTCCAAGACTTCGACAAAAAAAGAAAGTCAAGTGCCAGAGCAAGTCAGATTGGAGAAGATGGGGGATGATGTCCTCTTGAGGGAATAGTATTTTGCGAGAAGGGAGGATAAGAAAAGGGTGGCTCAGGTCTAAGAAGCAAGAAGGATCACGTCGATCAATGTGCCTCTCTCGCAAATCCTTCTAGAAATCAAAAAGCTAAAAACTTTGCTAATGAATCCCTGCCTAATAAAAATGAAGCCAATTAGAAGCGTAAAAAACAAGTTTTGTGAATTTCACCAAAACACCAGACATTCGACAAATGAATGCTTTGACCTCAAAGACCAGATCAAAGTTCTTGTCATGAATAATTACCTAACAGATTTTGTGGCAGGTAATAGGAAAAGGATTGGAACCTAGATCAGAGGGATGGACGAGAAGATGAACATGACCATCAAGTAATAGTGATCTCAAGCGAGTGTACGGTGGTAGAAAACTCAAATAGAGTAAGGAAAAACTTTTCAAGATATTCTTTACCTAATTCTGCCTTAGATATACTTGTTATATACGTAAGGGTCGAGAAGAGGCAACGAACTGCCTTAGTTCCCATCATGTTCATAGATGAAGATGAGGTTGGGATACAATATCCTTATGATGATGCCTTGGTGATATCCTTGACAGTTTGACCATCTTCGATCAATCTAATGCTGGTTGATACAAGAAGTTCAACTAACATTATTTTCAAGGAAACTTTAGATTCTTTGGGTATTGAAGACCTAAGATTAGGACTGGCGGGGACAACTCTGCACAGCTTCGGCAAATTGTGTGTCTACCCATTGGGTACATTACAACTGCTGATTATAATAAGAGATAGCCTTATTAAAAAACTACTATGGTTAAGTTCCATATGGTAGATCTCATGATGTCCAATTCAATGATTCTGGGAAAACCTTTCCTCAGGTCTATAAGAGCAATGGAAAGCATCTACTACCTGAAACTAAAGTTCAGGGCAAGAGAAGACATCGACATAATTAAAAGAAGCCAAAAGGAAGCTCGATTATGTTTTGTCACCTAGTCAAAAAGCTCTTACTGTGTATCAAAACGTCATTTGGAAGAAAGTATGGAGACCAGGACGAGAATGCAAAGCAAGGACAGATAATGGAGAATTTAAGTAAGAAATCGAGTCAGGGTAATATGCCACCAACAGTAGAACCCGTCAAGGAATTAGAGCATGTAATCTTGAATGATGAGACTCTAGAAAGAACAGTTAAAATTAGATCGTATCTACCCGATGAACAAAAAGTGTTACTTAGAGATATCCTGAGACAAGACATGGACGTACGAGGACATGCTTAGGATTAATCTCATAATAATCTATCATCAACTTGCAACTGATCCCAAGTTCAAACTCGTGAAGCAAAACGGATGTTTAACACAGAAAAAAGGGAAGCAGTTCGTGCCGAGGTAGAGAAATTAATAAAGAATAGGTTTATCAAAGAAGTGCATTACCCAAAATAGGTATCAAACGTGGTCATGGTGAAGAAGTCGAATTAAAATAGAGGATGTGTGTAGACTTCACAGACTTGAATAAATCCTATCCAAAAGATAGTTTTCCCCTCCCCATAATAGACTAACTAGTAAATTCAACAGCCAAGCATGAACTTTTGAGCTTCATAGATGCATTCTTAGGTATTGTCAAATCAGAATACATGAACCAGATCAAGAGAAGACCACTTTCATAACTAACCGGAGGGTAACTGGGAAGGACTTTAGAGGGTCACTTAGTGTCACACCTGTTTCTTATAAACTACAAATACATACTTACACTCCTTTATATATATAATGCTATTTTTTTTATTACATAAAAACTTAAATATTTCTAGTCAACAATATTTTTTTTCTTTTTATACATACAAATATACATATAATACAACTCTTTGACATACAATGCACTTATTAACTACCTATCTAAACATATACATATATGCGCCTAGTAAACCCTGCTGGCGTCCTCTGTCACCTCTATGTGCTACTATCTGAAAAATAAATTTTTTAATAAAGGGGTGAGATAAGAATCTCAGTAAGTAAATCATGCAAGTGTTATATGTCGATGCAATGCAAAATTATGAAAACTTAAACAATTAGTACATTTTTAAACTTTTTAATTCTATAAAGTTCATTAAAATACAATCGTATTTAGAACAGCTTAGTCAATTAGTGTCACCTGCACCCACGGTGACCCCGTTACAGAACGTGATCACGTGTTCCGCATTAAGCGGTCATTCACATTTACGTATAATAAAAGCGTGCACGACGCGCTAAACAGAATTCTTACTAGCCTGCAAACCTTGCCTTTAACACGAGGTCCGGCTAGATCAGAATAATATAACTAATGACTAAGCCATAAAATACATTCTTTTTCAAACATTTCACACATCGACAACATTACATATTTATTTTCTAAATGCGATATCGGCGTAAACATTCAAATTCATAAACATTTCATTAATTATTTCATAAAGTTTCATTAGCGTACCAACATGTACAAATCACATTTTCATCAAACATCGAATATCGCATAATTTTCAAAACATTAAAATGCATGCACAATCTACTTACATTTATTTCCGCTCTTTTCAAGTATGTTCTTATGTTAATGTTCCGTACCTAAAAACAAATTAACACCACCTATTTCAGTTATGCATTCATACTTGTCGTTACCTACTTACGACATCCATATATCCCAAAAATGATACTTAACGAATTCCTAAAACATGTCCATTATCATATTCACTTCATTCACTATTTTATATATACCTATACATACATATAACTAGATATGTATATTACAATAATTTCTAAAAATAAAACACATTTGGCGTACATTTCCAAATCATTACATGTTACCATTTCCATCAATTCATTTTCCACACATCCACATTATCAAATCTCAAACACTCCCAAATATTTCAAACAAACTCGGCCTACCGAAATTGCTGAGATTCGATTCCAATTGCACCACTCACCATCTCAAATCCACACATAACAATTTAAGTCATCATAAACACATATTATACATTACTTACAATTTAA
>JAXCLQ010036480.1:2484-21342 GCA_035584115.1 Cedrela odorata | reverse complement strand
TATATATATATATATATATATATAATCTCAAACAGACTTATATCATATCAATATAACTCAGAGTGTCATGTTGCCACTGTTGACAAAATAACATCGATTGTACACCTGTCAGCCTATATACATGCAACTTAAGATATCAACAACATATATTACATAACAAAACTAAATAAAACTACTAATCTTTATATGAGATGGACCCGGCACAATGGTGATTACGACCCGTGGCCTCTCCTCCAAGTCTATGTCTTCAAGATGCTGTGTCTACTCACCAATTAAGGATTTCCTACAAAATTGATAGGTGTGAGAGGTGAGTCTAACAAGACTCAGTGAATAGATGATATACACACAAACATCACTTATAATACATATATTTATACCTTGCCATCAATTACATATTTTTTGTCATCATTCGCATAGTTATATCATCGTTTGCACACTCATGCCATTATTGCTTATTCATATGAAATATATATGCACACATGCAACAATCATTTGCATTTAGACAAAATCAATTTCCAATGTATCAAAGACAAAATTCATCAGTAAGCAATATAAAAGGTGTTTAAGGGCGTCCCCTCAAACATCCCAATGAATACCTTAATGCCTTGTGGCATCTCATTTACCGCCCTCCCCCAAGATACTAAAATAACACCAATCATCAAGTGCATACATTTGTATCTGATCTATATCTAGGGCTACGCACTTGACTAGACAGAGGAATAGTTCATACTAAAGGAATTACATAGTTGACCGGGCAAAGGGATCATATACCTTGGGGCATCTCGTCTACCGCCGTCCCTCAAGTCATCAAATTGAATCCATGGATCAATCTTGTGGTTCACGACCACGCACACGCACACACACACACACACACACACATGTATCCAAGCATAACAACAACTATAACATCATATTAAGAAAACAAGAAAGCATTACACAAGATCAAAACAATTCACTTTTTTTCATTATACGTTTCCACATATCATACCAAGATTATTATGCACCACCAATAGCAAGTCAACACAACTATCATTTCTATCCCAACATACTACGAATAGTCACCATATGCATCACACTTCTCAACATCAATGCATTCACATTTCTTTTCATTTCACAACACAATACATTTAACTCATTTTACATTAATAATAGCCAATTGTTTTCATCCACAACCCTTCTTAGTCATACAACACTATTATTCTTTCTAACATCAATTACTACATATTAAGATCATTTTATACAATCATTACAACTCATCTTGAAAGCATATTAATCAGTTTGCTCACATTCATTTAAGTATTGATTTCATATGCATTCTCAATACTAGTTTCATATGCATTATCTACACTAGTTTCATATGTATTCTCAGTGTTAAGTTCATTTGCAATTTCAATATTATTCTCATATAATACATGCATATATATATATATATATATATAAACAAACAAACACCAACTCACCAGTGTTAGGTTATGTTGTACTCAATCAATCGCGGGGTCGCTGGATGATCGACCTGATGATCTATAACATATATGGTATTGTATTAGATTATTTCATTGTAACTAAGCAGATATACAATTACGTTATACATGCAATCTACCCCCCTCCTCCCACCCTCAAAACTAGACCAAATTTACCTATTTCGGACATCAGTATGGTGCTCACTGTGCATCGACTAACTTCAAACTCGCGGTGCATTGCACCAGTAAGGTGTCTCAACGAAAGTTTCTCAGGACATATTCTACTATGTGTCACAGTTCTACCTTTTCTCATGTATTCACATTTCGAGTTTGAATGCTAGAGTTATAACTGATTTTTGCCACACTACTCCGTGTAGTCGGCTGAGAACTGTCAACAAGGAAACTCAGTTATAACAAAAATCTGTACTGCGTCGCTAATTATTTTTACTTGATTTTTAGTTATGTCGTGCCGCTATTTGTCTAGTTTTTGTAAATTTTGTGTTCCTCAATCCAAGGTTTAGAACTCCCGCAATCCCCATTTTACCAAAACTTGTGCAGAAATTACCTACTGCCAAAGCCCATGTGTTTCGCTCGCAATACACCCCATTCAGCACTTCGCTCATGTGTGCTACCCCAAATATGTCTTACAACACTTCTATATTACAATTTTGTTAACTCAATTCATTCTTCGCTTAGACACATAATTACGACCTATCGGTGTCACAAATTTGTGTTCTGATTTTTTGGCGACACAACACATACACACACCCTTAACACTTCTCAAGCTCATCAATTTCACTGCATATAACTTTCTCTTTACTGTTTTTGGCTTCCCTCCTCTCAGTCACAGCTGGTTCCTCTTTGTTCAATTTAAAATTCGATCAGCCCTCACTCATCCTACCAGTTTTCGGTCGTCTACCATCTAATCCACTCACAGTTCCACCTTAATTCAGCCACTTTTCCTTCTTCGTACACCAATTCAACCAAACACTTTCTTCTTTTTCAATTTTGCAGCCAACTACATCCTTTTCTCTTATAATTTCAGCCAACATTTACTGTCTACTCACAAATTTTGCTTCACTTTCAATTCAACCAATATTCCCTCATGCAATTGAAATTCTTCTTGGTTCCTTTGTGCTCTATCTCGGTCTTCCTTTGATTTGCATCATCCGCCCACCATGCACACATTTCTTTTCATCCTTGGGTTTCACTTTTGTTCAACCATCACCCCTTTTGCTTCGGTTATCTTATTCCTCCCTAACCTACAATCACTTTGGCCATAATTTCCTTCTCAATCGACCAACTTCTACCACACATGCAAGACCTGTTTGTATGCTCTCAGTTTCTCTCAAGCTTTATCTCTCTATTTGACTTTTGGCTAAGACACGATTTTGTACAAATGAAGCAAGCAATGAAATGCTATTATATATATAGTTATGGGTTCCATTTAGGTATATAGGCATGTATAGCTAAATAAAATGAAATCATATGGCTTCCCTTTGCAAAATTTGGTGAAAGTGATCAACAAGCATTTATGTTATAGTGCATGGATTTTGTTTACATATATAGCTTATATGGTACATGCATTGTATATATTTCTATATACATATTGGCATTAGTCTAGGTAGCTTATATGGTACAAGCATTATACATATATATATATAATCATGTATTATCATAAGTTTTAATAATATACTTGTGTATGGTACAAACATTATATATATATATATTTGCATTAGTTTAACTATTATACATATATGCCATACAAATACTATATATATCCATATGTATTAGCATTGGTTTAAGTATCATGTATCTATATGGTATATACACTATATATATATTGGCACAAGTTTGATTGATTTGTACATGATACAACCACCATATATATATATATATCATTTTACTATTTGTAGTATTACCGTATGTACCACTTTTATAAACTTGTATTATGTATTATTAGTATGTCTAATTATGCGATCATGACAACATATTTAAGCCCAAATTAGGTCACATGGAGGCCCAAAACTATAGCTCAATCAAAGCCTAAATTATGCTAAGTATAAGCCTAAAATTGTTTAGCCAAGCCCAAGCCCAATTTTATTTAGATTAAAGCCCAAACATTTCTAGAAGTTTTTACATCTTTCTATATTTTGTTTTAGGAAAATTAAGGCATAAAAGAAGAAAAAATGAAAGGGAACAAAAGAAAAGAAACTTAGAGAATGAAGGAGAGGGAGGAAACGGTAAAGAGGAAAAGAGGAAAGTGAAGAAACTGTGAAAGGGAGAAGAGAAAGAGAAAGAAGAGGAAGGAAAGAGAAAAAAAAGAAGAGAGAAAGAGAAAAAGAAAAGAAGAAGAAGAAAAAGAGAAGAAAAAAGAGAAAGGAGACCTAGAGGGAGAAGAAGAAGAGAAAAAAAAAAGAGAGAAGAGAAAATGGAAGAAAGGAAAGAAGAAAGATGAAAAAAATGGAAGAAAGAGGAGAAAGAAGAGAAGGGAAATTAACTTCAAATGAGGTAAGAAATCATTCAATTGTTTTTAATTTTTGGAAAAAGTTTGGATTTAATTGTGATGTGTGTGTGTGTGTGTATAGAGAGAGAGAGTGTCTCGTACCCTATTTAACACTTACTTAATCAATCATGATTACAATACTACATCATTTCATACAAATGATTCTTAATTATCTACTATATCATAATTCCTTACACATATATAAAGTTATCTATATAACTAGTTCTAAATCTTACAATCACTTCATTAATTACCTATAATCAAAATTTCTTCTACGTCTAACCACCTGTATACGCCTCCTTCCTTCCTTCATAAATATTATTCTCTAGAAAATAAAATTTTTACAATAAAGAGTGAGATAAAATCTTAATAAGTAAACCATGTAAGTTTTTCATATGTCGATATGATACAAAACATAAATACTCAAATAGATCAATACATTTTCAAACTTTTCATATTTCTTTTCTTGTCAAAACAATCATATTTACACAACCTAATCAATGAATTTTCAAACTATCAATTAACACAGAAATTCATTTATATTTCAAATATTTTTAGAATGACTTAGTTAGTTAGTATCACCTACAACCACGGTAGCCTAGATTCAGAACGTGATCACGTGTTCCGTTTAAAGTGAACATTTTCATATCAGTTATAACAGAAACGTGCATTGCACGTTAAACAGAAATGCGCATTGCGCGTTAAATAGAATTTTGAATAGCTCGCAAGTCCCATTTTGACACAAGACCCGGCCAAGTCAGAATAAATATTAACTAACGACTAGAGTCATAAAATAATTTTCATTCAAAAACATTTACACATCGACATCATTTTTCAACAATCATTTCATGAATTTGATATCCTCATATAAAACATTCAAAAACCATAACTTTCATATTGTTTTCAAACAGATGCTCAAATATCATATTATTTCGAAGACAGTAAATACATGCACGATTTACTTACAACAATGGGAGGGTAACTGCTCAACTAATGATCTTCCCACCTAACCTTATCTTTCTTCCAGATTCTTGTAGTCTAATACTACAAATATATAAATCATGTTTTCTACTATTTAATAAAACAATATAAATATTTTAAATGCGATACTCGTGGAATTATTGTCTAAAATTCCTTAGTTTTACCTCTTTTACTAAGTTTAACTAACTAAAGTCATTTATCCAATTTTTAACAATGAATTTCTATAACTAACTTATTTTAATTCACATTTTCGACTACCCTAAATCTACACATTTTCGCCTAAGTAAACAAATACAGTTTTGATTTAAAAAATTATAACAAAAAACTCCTCTTACCGGAATTACTGTAGCAACTGTTCATGCCAGAGTTACTATAGTAAAGTACTATTAAATTGGATTTACTGTAAAAATAGTTACTGTGCATATTAAAGTTATAGTGTAAATAGTTACTGTTCAGATCGAAATTACTGTAGCAACATTTAAAAATACTGTAGCACCTTTAAAATTACTGTTTATACAAGAGAAAAACACACCAATTTATTCTTACAAACACCTCAATCAATGTTAAATCAATTGAATACTATGTTTTCTACTCCAATTTAACCTAATTTAGCATTTCCTAAGTAAAATCAACGATAAATTTCTTATGTGAATGGTAACTCAAATTCAATTTCATGCCCCAAATCCAAAAATCAAGCTTTTAATGAATCATTAAGTTTACCAGTAATTGAAATTTAAAGAAAAACGCCTGAATTCGAAGGAATTAAGTTAGAATTTGAGAAAAAAAGGGAAATAAAGCTTTCTGTTAAAGAAAACGGAGGCTATTAGAATGGAGAAGGAAGAAGGCTAATTGTGTAATGTAAAATATCAATTAAGCCCCCTGTTCTTTTTAATATGACAAAAATAGCTTAAAATTTTATAAAACTTTCATTTTAGTCCTTTTTAAAAAAATTTAAAATACTTTTAATGTTTCCAAATCTTTACAATTAACTTTAAAATTAATTCAAATACTATTTTCTTAATCTAAAATTCACTTATAAATTTATAACATTAATTTTAGAATTAAACAAATAACAGTATTTTAAGCTCAAAATTTAATCATTCACCCAAAAATCTAAATTACATATAATTTTTAATTAAACAAATAACATCAAATATTCTATTAAATTTCTTAAATAATGTGAAAGTTATAGTTGTAAATTTTTAAAATGGCGGGCATTACAGAGTGTGTGTGTGTATGATGTGTGTAGTGTTTGTGAGAAAATGATAGCAATGTTTAATGTAGATACATGGTAGTGAGTGTTGGGTGTATTGGCAGTGTTTTGATTATGTTTTATGCATGAGAAATGCAAAGATTTTTGTGTCATTGATGCATGAAAATGGTGGCTAAGTATAGGGCAGTAAGTTTGCATTTAGAAAAGCAAAATTTGGTTGTTGGAATTTTCTAGACAAGGCACGAAAAATCGGAAATAGAATAAGTTTCGGACTTCCAATTACCAAGTCGTAAAATTTTATAAAAATTAGAAATAGAAATGAATAACATAGTTAAGAATCAGGTTGATTCGTGTAAAGATGAATCCACAGCAAAATTCAGAAGTGACTACCCTGTAATACATTTTGGTTTGTCAAAAATTCTGGACAGTGTACAGAAAACCCAAAACAGAATAGTGCTGCCACATAGGGGAATAATAATTCTAAAACTAGATTGTTTCATGTAGAGATGAGTTCTCAGTAAAATTTGAAAGTTTGTTACCCTATTTCGACACTGAGCATTGTCTCACCCTACACAACATATGATGATTTGAGTCTAACTTAAGTTTTAGGATTCGAAATCGGAATCCATAAAAAAGTACATAAAGAAGGCTTATAAAGGATGAACATATTAAAGAATTGGCTTAAAATGTATTTCCAATCGGTCACAACAAAACTTTAAATTTACCCCTGTTTTGGATGGACATTGTTTAGAATAGTTGAGATAGAAGTTGTAATTTTCTAAAGTAGGTAATGGTAGTTCAAGTTTTGTAAGATTTATGAGAATCCAAGACACTCACATTTTCTATTGAGAATCATTGCAAAGAAGAAGAAGAAGAAGAAAAGAGAAAGAGAAGGAAAGAAGAAGAAAGGAAGGGAAAATGATGCTCGGCTGAAAAGGAGAGAGGAAGAAAAAAGGAGGAAAGAGGGAAGGGAGAAAGGAGAAGAAGAAAGGGGAAAAGAAACCAAGTTTCCAATAAGAGAGGTAAGTGTGTGTGTGTGTGTGTGTGTTTGGTTGTGATTTTGAAATATGGATAGTGATTTTGTCTAGAATTGTATGTTATTGTAATTTGTTGGTTATGAAATGGTAAGAATGTAGCATGTTCTAGTTACTTAGCAAGTATTGCGGCTGTTTTAGTGTATGTAAAATGTAGAATTAAAGTGTGATTGCATGAAATTGTCATGGCTAGATTGTGTAGAGGTATAGGGCAAAAAATTGCATGTATAAGGGTTTTGGTTGCTAGAAATTGTTGG
Organism: Cedrela odorata; assembly: GCA_035584115.1. Taxonomy (NCBI): domain Eukaryota; kingdom Viridiplantae; phylum Streptophyta; class Magnoliopsida; order Sapindales; family Meliaceae; genus Cedrela; species Cedrela odorata. The sequence continues at coordinate 13,891 of JAXCLQ010036480.1, read as the reverse complement.
ACAAGGCTCAGTAAGACGGAGATAAAATGAGTTTCGAAACTTAAATTTCTAAGCCATAAAATCCTAGGAAAACTAGATACAATTATAACTAACATAATTGAAAATTAGAATTTATGTGAAATGACAAGTCCTCAATAAATTTTAAAAGTGGGGGCTCCGTGTGGCATTTCAGTTTACTAAAAATGCTGAGCAGTGTATGGAAAATCCAAAATAGAATAATGTTACCGACCTCTAAATTTAGCGTCTTAAAATTCTATGAAAAGTAGACACATAAATGACTAACATATCCAAAAATTAAGTCTTTCATGTGGAAACAAGTCCTCAGTAAAATTTAGAAATAGTCACCCTATTTTGACAATACACACTGTCTCGTGTCTATGTATGTATAGTAAATTGATTATAACTAGAACATTAGGAATCAGAATCAGAATCTGTAAAGGGATACAAAAACTAGATGTATTAAATTCCCAGAAAATTCGAAAAACCGGCTGCCCTATTGCAAAATTAGGTTAAAACAATGTTTATTCATATAAGGATAAGTTAAGCTATAGAAGTCCAAATGAGGCACATGAAAGGCTATATAAACTAGACTTGTAATGGATAAACATATAAAAAAATTGAGCTTAAAATTCATTACCAATTTATCCCAACAAAATTGCAAAGTTGACCCATGTTCAGTGAAAATTACTGTGAAAATTAGAAAGAAAATTTCAAAGTTAACTCGGGAAATGTTGGCTAAGCTTTATAGTGATTTAGATTATCTTAGCTTTAACAAGGTGAAGTATTTATGCATGATATAACTATTTATTTATAAAAATAATCTTGTTATATTATAAATCCTAATGAAAAAACCATTTACTATAGATCGTTAGCCTGTAGACCCACAAACCTTGCATTGATTTGAATTGGCCAAACCATAACTGGAGAGTGAAAATACTTATACTTTCCTATTTTTCTTAATGTAATGTTTGTAATTATTTTTATGATCATAAGTATGTATATGAAAATGATGAGTTGACATACTAGTTAATTGTAAAAGTGTTGATGACTTATATGAGATTATGATCAGAAGGAGGCCGGATATGATGTTGATATAAATGCTTTATTTGTAATGTGTATACTTAAGATACATACATATATATATATATATATATGGATATGATTGCATGCGTGTGCGTGTGTGTGTGCCACATATTGATCCAAGGATCTAGATATAATCGTCCCTCTACCCTGTTAAATGCGAGGCTTGGGTATGGATTGTCCCTCTGTCAAGTTAAGTGCATAGCCCTAGACATGGACCAAGCAAGAATGTATGAGCATGATAGTTATATGTATATCTATATCTGATGGATCCAAATATGATTGTCCCTCTGCACGGTCAAGTGTATAGCCTTAGGTATGGACTATCCCTCTGTCTGGATAACTTGTAAAAGATTACTCAGATATCTCAAGTAAACTTGGATTGAATTTTAGCAAAACATATAATTTTGATCTTGTTAGGTTCTCAGATGTTAACTAAGCAAGTGATTCAGGTGATAAAAGATTAGTTAGTGGCTATTGTGTTTTCTTGAGTGGAAATTTAATTTCTTGGAGTTCAAAGAAATAACAAGTTATTGCTAGGTCTAATGCAGAAATTTGTTGGGTTAGATTTCTCTTGGTTGAAATTCAAGTTGAAATCAAAACTCTTTCTATAATATGGTCTAACAACCTAAGTGTAGCAACTTTGGTAGCAAATCCAATTTATCATGCTAGAACAAGGCATATAAAGATTGATGTGCACTCTTTTCGTGAAAAGATATCAAACAAGGAACTAATCATTCATTATGTTCACACTGAAGAGTATATTGTCAATGTTTTGACAAAGCCACTGAATTCAAAGATATTTGAATTCTTTAGAAACAAGCTCAAAGTTTGGATTCTTTAGAGAGAAGCTCAAAGTTCAAGAAGAGAACTTATGCTTGAGAGGAGTTGAAAATAAGATGATTGTAAGCCTATTATAAATCCAGCAAACATGTCAATATCCAAGTGAAGAATCTAACCCAAAACTCAACTTCATCATACACATGCAAGTCAGGAGATAACATGTAATACCCACTTTTCCTAAGTATATACTATATAACTATATATTTATAATGTATTATATTTTTACAGTGGTATATATATAATATAAGAATAATAAGATGTTTTAGTAATAAGTTATAACTTTTGGGTAACATAGATAAAAAAGAAAATTAGAGATAAAATTAAAATTTTACGTTTAGTATATATTACATAGTTAAAGTTGTGTTTAAGGATTTTGCCAACTTGAGGAGGAAAAAGACAAAAGATCAAAAGGAAAAAGAGAAAAAAAAAAAAGAAAGAGAAGAAGAAAATGATAAAAAAATTGTAAGTTTATTCTTAATTTTATATTTATTTCTAGGAATCAATGATTATTATTAATTAGTATGTCATTTTGTTATATAAGTTTCAAAATTTATAGTAATTATAATTCTATGATCAGATTAGGGTGTTTAGACTTTAATTTTATTTTTATAATTAACAATTAGAGATATTATTTTGTGGAGTAATAATGGAGGAAAAAAAATTTGCAGAGTTTGTATATAACAGTAACTCAGTTCGTGAATTTTGTAAAATCACGTGTTACAAATTTGACTAAACTAATTTAGGTAAAAAAAATTAGACATTTTTAGGGTTATTATTATTATTTTTTTTCTCATCAACAAATATTAAGTTTCAATGTTTAAAGATTTTTTGAAATTGACCCTAAGATATTGAAAACAATTCATTTTTGTAGAATATCTAAATGACAAAATTATTTTAGTTAATCATATCGTCTCTAAAAATTATGATATTTTCTATAATAATTTATAATTATGTTTGTTACATCTATTAAAATTTTAGGGTCAAATTCTTTGTTTTTGAATTGTTATAAAATTATAACTGAACATAGCTCACTGCAGATTTTTGTTAGTAGAATTTGAAGATTTTAAAACTAAATTTGTTTAAACTATTTATAGGATGAATTTAGTCCCAAAACTTTTAATTACTTACTGTATATATGTCTATATCACTTTACAAAATTATATGATATTTAAACATGTATTATATTTTCTAAAAATCAAATATTATGGATTACTAAGTATATTTGTTAATATTGTTAGGATAAGTGATCAAATTAAGAATATGAAAATAAATAGTTTTAAGAGGAGGTCAATATTTTTATTTGAACTTATATTATATTTTTTAAATAATATGCTATGGTTTCATGAGGAAATAACGTCGTTTAAGGTAAACAAAAAAATCATTAAACAATATAAGGCTAGTTTTGGCAAGTTTAGAAATATTAAGTTTCTAAATAGATTGGATAATGTAAGTTGTACTTCTAAGGTCTATTGCGCTATATTATGCTTTGTAATAATGTATATGAGTCTTATGAATGTTAATTTTTGATTATAAGTCAAAGTGTTTAAGTTAACTTGATTGTGAACATCAAGAAATAAGTACACTAAACTTTTAAAAATAATCACAATAAACATGTAATACCTAAAATTTAAACTAAGGGCATTTTAATTATTTACACATTAGGGGTAATTTTGTCATTTTATAAATTTATGTCGAGGTGTTAAAAACTGAATAACAAAATTATATTAATGCTTAACTAGCTATTGGGAGTGATTTGATAACAATTTTTTAAATCTAGAAATTTTTCCTTAAAGCTCAATTCGCGCACTCAACATTCAAATAAAAATTGGTGTTGATTGAAAACTCCGATTAATAAACGGTTTATTTATGTTGAAAGAGAACTCGATAATAATTGATATGAATTAAATTAGAGTCAAATCAGAGGTCAAATAAGAGAGAATTGAAGTCTGGTACATAGAAAAATTAAAAATAAACCGTTTATTATTTAATTTCTTCTTAATTTTTTAGGGGTAAAATAGTTATTTTATCAAATTTTAATTTCATTTTAAGCAAGGCAAGATACGAACATAGTGGACTCTTTATTTTTTCCAGTAGCTTCATTTGCTTTCGTTTCTTTACTTTTTTTTCAATTTCCTTCAAATTACTCAATTTTCAACCTATTAAAGTTCTGTTTCTTGCTGCAACACATACATAACACGAGCTACATTCTAGAAACTTTGTTTAAGCAATTTGGTCGATGGTTAAGCCGGAAGGAGAATAGTATTACTATTTATAAATTAGAGATTTTTGAAATTACTTGCAATTCGGATGTCTTAGGGTTATATTGACCCATCGATATGATTTCTAACTTCGTTGTTATCGTATTTTTCATTTTTCAATAAAATACTATTCATCACGGGTACTGTTTATGATAAAAATTACTATTTATGATAAAAAAAAATTACTGTTCATGACAGAATTACTATTTATCACAACCAATTTTTGCGAAATTGGTTAATAATAGTGAATTAAGTATAATCGACACCTCGATTACTAATCGTTAGATTTGGATTGTAGAAGAAAATAGAATACTAAAAGGGGAAAAAATTTTGTTGTATATCAATATCATAGTTAAATTTGAAGTATGTATATTTCAATTATTATGTTAATAATTAGTATAAATATGCTATAGATACGCAAAGGAAGAGACCATTCAACCCCTAGTAATCGAGTTTCTATTCCGTTTTTGGCGACATCTGTGAGTGAATTTTTATATGCTTTTCATTTTTTTAAAACTGTTTTATAAAATTTTAATGTTTTGCAAAATAAGAAATAGTTTATTTATGAATTGATTTACATTCTATTTTATATAGAAAATAAAACTTACTTTGAACTTTATATATATTATTGTAGAGGAATTGTTAAGATATTGATTTTGAAGCCAGGAGGCGACTATTATGTTTTGAGTTGTGTTTTATTTTTTATTTCTATATTTCTGATAATATGCTAGCCGTTATTTTAATTTTTTACTTAACCAAGCCGGGAGACATAAGGAGGGAAGTTTATGTGCTTTCAAAGTACATTCTGATTCGTTGTCTGTGAAGGTACCAGTACATATGAGAAGTAGAGGGCAAATGGCAGTCTGATATCTGACCCGAAATCTGTATATATTCCTGCATGTTATTCTATTTTTATTTGCCTATTTAAAATGATAATTCTGAAAATTATTCTAATATGCAGTGGATATTCTATTAGTATGATTTCTGTCTGAAATTGATTTTAACTTTAAACTATATTTTATGTCGAATCTGAATTTACTTAAAATTTTCATTTTAGTATCCATACACTGAGTTTTCCTCAAAACTCACCCCACCACAGTTTCTAGTGATTACAAGATTTCCTTCTAGGTGAGGATTGTAGGAAATATTCGTGAAGAGTATTGGGATTCCAGATTCTCCATACAGTCACTTAGGAGTTAATGTTTGTAGTCTATTTTGTACAATTAAGCACGATGCCCAATTATGTATATACATTATGAGTGTGTCTTTTGTATATTTCTTTGCGTATACTCTTTTATTTATAAGTATCATGGTTTATGTCTGGAATTATGTTGATGGGTATGGAACCCTTAGTATATGTGTTTGAGTTTATGCATATAATTGATATTTCTCTGCATTATAGTTATATGTACAGATTTTTGTCTGAGGCTTATAGGAGTAGGATATCCCTACCTCTATGCCATCACGATACCGATTTACCAGTATATGACAAAACATATGTATGTAGTTGATTGTATTTTTAAATGTATTTTTTAATTATATGTTATTATAAAAGTATTGATTTTCACATTATTATGTGTTTATGTGGTTGTTCATGATTATGTATTTATATGTGATTGTATAAGTTATGTACAATGACATTGAAGCATGAACATATGCATTGTATTTTAAGTGATATGAAATTATTTTGTTTAAAAGTATTCATGAAAGTTAAGATTTGTATGTTAGAGTATCAAACTTCATTACTTTCTGTAACATCCCAAATTTGGGGTGTTACAAGCAGGTGACAGGTCCGCCCTATTACCTTAAATCTTAAACAACTTGTTATATATACAATCTCAATCAGACTTTAATCAAGTCCACATATCTCAGGGTATCATATCGCCATTGCTAACTTATATATATATATATATATATAATCTCAAATGATGTAATGTATATCAAAATAATACTGACTGTACATCTGTCAGTCTATATACATGCTATCTCAGCAACATATGTTACATAACATACAACATATAAAATAATACTGTTGATCTCTATGTAAGATGGACCCGACATAGTGATGACTGCGACTGATGACCTGTCCTCTATATTGTGTCTCCAAGCCGCTATATCAACTCACCAAACTATCAGATCCTACAAAACTAGAAAGGGAGGGGAGGTGAGTTCTACTTGACTCAGTGAGTGAGTGTATACACTAGATCATGTCTCATTTTTAAATTAACATTCATAGTTTAACATTAAATACATATTATCATATAACAATCTATACACGCAAATGAGCATTTTACATCACTGCATATAACAAACATTTCACATTATTTCACAACATGCCGTGTTTAAGGGCGTTACGTATCGCCATCCCTTCAAACACCCAAATTAGTGCATTGGGGTGTTACGTATTGTCATTCCCTAAGACATTAAGAAATACCGGTGCTTAGGGGAGTTACGTATCACCGTCCTCCCAAACACGGAATTAACCTGCAGGTACCCTTGGTGTGTTATGTATCACCGTCCTTCTGTCACAACACAATCATTATACACAAACAAATCACAAGATACAACATCTCAACCTTTCATTTCGTATCATCACGTAATATATTTATATATATACATATATAGGCAATAAACGTTACTTGCAACTATTATCCTGTCAAACACTCAATAATCTCATTCTTTTTTACATCGTCTAGCACACAACAAATCATATGTAACTAAATTCTTTTGTCAATCAAATTCGAGCATAACTTCAGTATTGATCCTCTTATATATACTTGCATCTATGCCCTATGCATAAATATCAGTCAGTCATCACATATCACTACTATTTATCATCATATAGCATAATTATTTTAGGTGTATCTTAACACAACTTAGTATGATTTAAACTTCTTGTACATCATATAAAATTTCAGTACTCATTTCAAATGCAATCATACATACATACACAACAAGCACCCACTCACAATAGTAACTATGGTGTACTCGCATTATCGCGGTATCGGCAAATGACCGACTTGACGATCTACAACACATATATTACAGTATTAGATTCATTCTTCATAACTAAATAGATACATAAATATACTATGCATGAAATTTGCCTCTCTCTTTAAACACTAAATCAAACTTGCACATTTTGGTCACCCATATAATGCATTTTCGACGAATTTCTACTTCGCGGTGTATTACATAAGTAAGGTAATCTATTCTAAGATTCCTATGACACATTCTATTATGTGTCTAATTTCTACTGATTTTTGTGGATTCACATTTCGAGTTCGAACGTCTAAGTTATAGTCGTTTTTTGCCACCTTGCTCAATATAGTCGGCTGTGAACTATTGACAGTGCGGCTCGATTCAAATAATAAACTATACTGACTCACTTAACATCTTGATCTAATTTTTAGCTATGTCGTGCCCCTATATGTCTAGTTTATGTAATATATTTATCATTATATAGTATAATCATTTTAGATACATCTTAACACAACTTAGAATGATTTAAACTGCTTGTACATCATACACAATTTTAATACTCATTTCAAATGCAATCATACATACATATACAACAAGCACCCACTCACAGTAGTAACTACGGTGTACTCGCACTACTGCAACATCAATAAATGGCTGGCCTAACGATTTACAATATATATATTACAGTATTATATTCATTCTTCATAACTAAATAGATACATAAAATACTGTGCATGAAATTTGCCTCCCTTTTTCAAGACTAAATCGAACTTGCCCATTTTGGTCACCCATACAATGCATTATACACCTCGACGAATTCCAATATCGCGGTGACACAAGTAAGGCAATCTATTCTAAGCTTTCTAGGACACATTTTATTACATGTTCAATTTCTACCGATTTTCATGAATTCACATTTCAAGTTTGAACGTCCAAGTTATAGCCGTTTCTTGCTACCCTGCTCAGTGTAGTCGGCCGCGAACCATTGACAGTGCAACTCGGTTCAAATAATAAACTATACTGACTCGCTCAACATGTTGATCTAATTTTTGGCTATGTCGTGCCCCTATGTATCTAGTTTTTGTAACATTTTACAGTTTGTTAATCTGAGATCTAGAACTCCTGGAATCCTCATTTTACAGAACCTTGTGCAGAAATTTTTGTGGCTAACACTCATGCATTTCGCTCACTCTCTCACTTACTCGACACTCTGTTCAAGTGCGCCACCCCAAATACATCTTATAACACTCATATATAACAATTTTATCAACTCAAATAATCTTCTGCTTGAACACACAACTACGACCTACCGATATCGCAAGTTTATGTTTTCGATTTTTTTCTACAATATAGCATCACTCACGTCAACACTTCGCAAATTTATCAACATCATTTCGCACACCATATATTCACAATATAACCACAATTTCACACAATTACATACTGCCCCAATTTGTTTTATGCCCATTCAACCATTTCGACAACACAATTTTCACAAAACAACACAATTTTAATGCACAACATTAACTAATCATTAATTTAGTTAATGCCTAATCATTAATTTAACATTTAATAACTATATAACTTACCCAAGCCTATTGAAATTGCCCCTTTCCTTGCTGTGTCTTGCTCTTAACACTGCCTCCTCTCAGCTAATGTTATTTCCTCTTCTGTTTCACCAAGCTTTCGGGCCACCCACTCTTGGTTTCTCTCAGTTTCAATTTAATTCAGCTTTCCCCTTCACTATCTCATAGCAAGTTAACCACAATCCTTACTCCTCTCAACACATTCAGCCTTCATTCATTTTATTCACCAAAATCCCAACCAATTTTCACTTCTCCCTACATGATTCTCGACCACAACAACAAGTTCACAGCATTATCACCATTTTACTCACACATATAATAATAGTTACATGATTTAATAACCATTTCAGCACCAATTACATCATACTCACCTTTCTCTTTCATTCAATCTCTCCTTGAAGTCTTGTTTTCCTTTCTCCTCTCGATCTCAAGCTCTATTGAACATCATTTGACCATTTGCTAATTTCATTTTCTTGGTCAATTAGCTTCCCCACACCTTGCTTCAAATTAGCTAAATCAAACTACACATGCATGGCTTCTTATTGTGATGTCTCGGTTTTGCTCTCTAATTCTCTCTCACAATTTTGTTTTTAATTTGTTTCAAATGAAAGTGAAATGTGTGAAGGTGGCCAAATAAAGGGAGTACTTATATTCTTTATATTATATTTAACTAACACTTGGCAAAGGTTAATGTCAAGGCTTGCAAATGTAAACACATGTCCCTTTATTTGAGTTTTTAAAGCCATGGGCTATGTTTGTATGCATGTACATGTATAGTAAGAAAACATTATGGGTTATGTTTTGGCTAGCAAGTGTTTACATGCGTTTATACATATAAAAGAAATGAATTGTGTTTGGCTTTGGTGAAGTCAAACCGTAAAGAATCAAAATGTCAAATATGCAAAGGAAACAAAGTAACTAATATATATATATATATATATATATAAATGTATGGTTTAAGCAAATGGACTATATTTATGTATATATACATGTATGGTACAAATGTTGGCTTGTATATGGCCTTTATTTGTTTTGTTTTAATTTAACACTTTATAATTTAAAAGCATCTCTCATGCATTTTAAATATACTTATATAAGTTTGTGTATATATATATATATATATATATATTATATCATGGGCACTTTAAATTTTTAACTTGTTTCCATTTATCATAAGTTTGTATTTCTTTTTAAAACAAACTTTTGAATTTTTATTTTTTAACCTTTCGTTGTATCACACAAATTAGTGTTTATGTATTATTATTATTTGCAAAAATATGCAGTCATGACACTTTCTTTGTAGGCAATTTCAAATTTATAAGGAGTCTTTATAAGTGTGGTCATTTCTTTGAAATTGTTATATTGATAAGTATTGTTAAGTTTTCCATATGATATAGGAGAGACCTTTGGGATTATCTTTGAGTATAGTATGTTTTCACATTCGTGTGATGATGTATTTGTGAATGTTAGAGGGCTCACAATTGATCAAGGTGAGAGATTGACTCTTACCTTCAGGTATGAGTGTTTATTGTTTTTTAAATTATATGCCTCACTTGCACTTACCTCGCATACGGTATGTCATCGACGAGTGACATTTGTTCAATCAGTAATAAGTGATAAATGAAGTCCTACTAAATAGTAATTAAATGAGATATTCCTAATAAATTTTGAATGAAACTTATATAGTGTTTAAATGTTATGAAACTTTTCAAATAATTATTGTCACATACTAGTAAATCGGTATTGTGATGGCATAGAGGTAGGGATATCTTATCCCTATAAGCCTCAGACAAAAACCTATACATATAATTATAATATAGAAAAATATCAATCATATGCATGAACTCATACACATATACTAAGGGTTCTATGCCGATCAATACAATTCTAGACATAAACTATGATACTCATAAATAAAAGAGTATATGCACACACATCAATATACACAGAAATATACAGAAGACATACTCATAACGTGTATACATAATTAGGCGCGTTCCCAATGTACAAAACAAACTATAAACATTAACTCCTAGGTGACTGTATGAAGAATCTGGAATCCCAATGCTCTTCACAAATATCTCTTAGAATCCTCACCTAAAAAGAAATCCTACAATAACTGGAAACTATGGTAGGGTGAGTTTTGGGAAAAACTCGGTGAGTGGATACTGAAATGAGAGTTTTAAGCAAATTCAATTTCGACATAAAGTATGTTCAAAGTTAAAATTAATCTCAAACAAAAATCATACTAACAGAACCTTCACTGCATATTATAATAATTTTCAAAATTATCATTTCAAATAGTCAAATAAAAACATAATTATATGCAGAGATGTGTATAGATTTCAGGTCAAATATCAGACCACCTTTCGCCCTCTACTTCTCACATATACTGATACTTCTACAGAACACAGATAAGAATATACTTTCAAAGCACATAAACATCCCCTCTTATATCTCCCAGCTAGGGTTAAGTAAAAGTTGAAATAACGACTAGCTTACTATCAGAAATACAAAAATCAGAAATAATACACAATTCAAAATACAATAGCTGCCTCTTGGCCTAAAAATCAATATCTCAACAACTCCTCCACAACAATATATATTTAACTCAAAGTAAATCTCATTTTTTATATAAAACAGAATGTAAATCAATTC
>JAXCLQ010036463.1:0-23767 GCA_035584115.1 Cedrela odorata | reverse complement strand
AAGTCTGTGACTATTTCAAATTTGTTAGAGTTTGGAAAATTTATGAAGCAAGGATTTCAGATAGTAGATACTTTGGCAACGGCTGGAGACTCTGAGCGGAGGCAGGACTGGAGGTGGAGGTGGCAAGTGCAAGGTCTACATTTGCTGACCTGCCCTGAAGAGGTCTCAATAGGAGAAAACTGCGTAAGTCTTGTTTCATTTCCAGAGATAAATTTTCTACCAAATAATTTGCGGTGTATTGTGATTGGAAATAACGAAGCTTTAAAATCCTTACCTGAGGAAATGATGGGCAACAATTCACAACTGGAAACGTTGCATCTTAACCTTTGCAATTCTCTAACATTCATCACAAGAGGGAAGCTACCTTCATCTTTAAGAGAGATTGAGATACGTGATTGTCAGAACCTGCAGCGTTTGGTGGATGATGATGTAAAGGACGCCTCTTCTTCTTCTTCTTCGTTGGTGACACTGAAACATCTTGAGATTGATGGTTGCCCTAAGCTCACCACTTTATCATCAGGAATTCAATTACTTGAGGCGCTTGAATACCTCTTGATATCTAATTGTTCAAAGCTTGAGTCATTACCGGATGGCATGCATAAACTTAACTGTTTACATTATATTTCTATTTGGAATTGTCCAAGTCTTGATTGCTTTCCAGATGGAGGGCTTCCCAGCTCCACTTCATACTTTTTAATCACCAATTGTGAGAATCTTAAAGCTCTACCTGACGACATGCACAATCTCAACTCTCTTCGACGTTTAAAGATAGCTGGATGTCCAAATGTTGTATCATTTCCAGAAGAAGGTTTCCCAACCAGTCTAATAGAACTTGTGATTAAAGATCGCAAAATCTACAAGGCACTGGTACAGTGGGGGTTTCACAGGCTTACCTCTCTTAAAGACCTAAGCATTTATAATTGTGATTATAATGAGGCAGAGTCCTTTCCAGACGAGGCGATGGGAATGACGTTGCCCACCTCTCTAACTCGTTTGACAATTATGGGATTCCCAAAATTGAAATACCTATCTTCAACGGTTTTTCAAAGCCTCACCTCTCTTGAATATCTGGAGATCGATGATTGCCCAAAGCTCAAATCCTTTCCAGAGTTGGGTCTTCCATCCTCACTTTTGGAGTTAGAAATTGACGAATGTCCGTTGCTAAAAAAAAGGTGCAAAAGGGATAAAGGAAAAGAGTGGTCCAAGATATCTCACATCCCATGTATTGAGATAGATGGATATTCAATCTGGGAGGAAGAAAACAATGACATGTAAGAGAAGAAGAAAAAGGTATGTATGTAGATTTTTATCTATTTATTTATTTAATGATTCTCTGCATTTTATTTTATTTTATTTCATTTTCACGTATCAGATCAGATATTATCTACTGTGATTCATAGTTTGTTAATCCAATATTGGTGGAGTTGAAATAAAAACCCAAGTAATTGGGATTTAATTTTATTAATTTTTATAGATAATAATAGACACCTTAACCTACATACATATTCAAATTTTAATTTCATTCTTATTATTATTAGACTTTGAAATATTTTATTTCATTTTAAAAACAAAATTAATAATAAAAATAAGAAATTATAGTTTGACATCTACATAATATATATTTTATATTTCATTTACAAGTAGGTAAGCAAGCGATTGAAGGCTAAGCTGAGGAAAACTAACAACCATGTCGTTTCTATTGTTAGTGAGTGACTGAGTGAGTGAGTGAGGTGAAACTACGCTGGAAGGAAATCCAACTAATTAATTAGGGTTTCCGAAATTGGGATATTGAATTACTTACTCTTTCTTTGCCTTCTTCGCACTTTTCCATTATTATTATTATTATTATTTCTATGAGGAATTTAATTAAGGTATGTTTGTGAATAATTTTAAAATATCAGTCCAAAGGATTTCACTCAAGTAAAATAAAATATTAAAAATCTCTATGAAATTATCCTTCAAAAAAAAATATTAATTAATTAATTATGTCTTAAGGAAATTGTTGTTTGTTTTGTTGTGGCAATTATTATATTTTTCTGTTGATTATCAAACCCACCCACCCACCCATGATGAGAGTATTAATTTAGTTTGGCTTTGCAGGCATCATTTCATTGGTCTCCAACGGTGAACTGCCTCTCCGCGGACTATAATAAATACATGATGTTGTGATGCCGAATATATTTTAGTCCCATATGCTCGAGTGTGTGAGTTGACGAGACTCCTTGAATATTCAAGAAAGTGAAGACTTTGTTGTGTACTTTGGTTGGATGGTTTTGTTATGAATCTTTCTGTTCTTGAAACTTTGGTCTACTTTGTTTATCCTCTGTTTTAAACTCTGCCTTTATATTTTCATGGATGTTGTGTATATCATTTCCCTCGAAAAAAGTATTGATTTTGTGAATGAGGCAAATGACACCTACAAGCTGGAACAGAGTGAAGCAGAGGATGTTTGCTGAAAAAGTTGGCTTCAATAATTTGGACAAATAAAGAGTGTATTGGGATTTGGAGTAAAAGAGTGCCATTCTTCAATAGTGTCGAAGCACGTAAAATTATTACATTCTTTCTATGCATTTGCTTTTGCTAATGGTATTTCTCCACTACAATATCGTTGTCTATGATGATAACTGTCTACTCGAACATGATTTATTTATAAGCGTTTTCACTCCAATTCCAATTTATTATCATCAAAGAGATTAAAATTTTTTTTTCTCAAATGTTGTTGCTTTTCAGAGAGAAGAGAAAAAAGAGAGATGCTCGATTTGTATGCTTAAACATGTATCATTGATAGTATACAATGAGGATTTAACTGGGATTTATGAAAAATAAAATTGCACTACACAACTTAATACAAAAAAAAAAAAAAAAAAAAAAAACAATACTATATATTGTTTTGAATAGCAATGAATTAAGTACATCAACTATACATCATTTCTCATACACAACTACAGCATTGTTAAAAGAAGAATAAAATCTCATTCAATTTTTAAGGACTAACACTAATTTTTATTCTCCAATGAATGTACTGTGAAATCAAGGTGTTTCAAACAGAAATTTACATACAGAAGAAGGTACCTTAGGGCATATTGTTTCATCCCAGGCCTGTCTAGTGCATCTAGAGCAATTATCCTGGTTTTACGTCTTCTGAAAATGCCAAGATTCCTTTTATCAGCATGATCACCAGCAGAACAAAATGATGCCGCATACCTACACCACTTGAAGATTACATTATGATCAGAAATCAAGTAAAAACAATGCCAGTATCATATACTAGAAATTGCAAGGTTTTATGAATATAAAAGGAATTTTTATCATTTAAATTTGTAATAAACAGAAAATTATCTCCATTTCTATGAAGCGGAATTTACAGAAACCTATCATGAATCTATGTCTACATTCACTCAAGTCTTGGAATCTTTACTAGCTGGGACTCACCCTTTATAATCTGAGAATCTTTCAGCAGCGACCATGTCTATAGCCTTGTTCTTCGTCATGGAAGGCAAGAACAGCATACCAGCAATTAGTCCTGGATTAATCATGAAACAGATTTCTTCCTACATAAAATGGCAATGACAACAAGTATATTAAGGAACCAGCAACTAAATGTTGAGTTAGGTTTCAAGAAGATTATGCTCCACATGACACATGATAAGGTAAATATTACAGGAAAACAATTTGAATGAGAAGGCTTACATGAAGAACGAACATATAAATGGAATATTAAATTTAAAAATGGGAGATGAAAAATACCTAATTTAAGTATAGACCACAAAGGAAATTTATAGCCTTACTTTTTTTATATATAAGAAAGAAAAATAAAATACATTAACGGTGTAAAGTATAGCATTATTTTTTAATGAAAATTTTACCTGCACACAACGCCGATTAAGAGCGCCACCTCCAATATGTTAACAAAATCCACTTCAAGAGCATCAACAGATCGATCTTCTATGTAGCCGAAACTGTGAACCTACAGCGTTTAGAAGTATGACATTAAATAAATTAAAATTCACCATTCCAAATAGAATTACATAAATTTAAATTCAATAACCTCAAAAGGGCAGAGAGTCACGACAGATTTGCTCCAAAAGTTGGCTTCAGGATAAGACATGAGCAAATGACGATGGTCCAGAGGAAGAACTTTCCGCTCAAAAAATTAAAATAAAATAAATAATAGGCAGAAACCCACATATAAACAATTGAATGAAGGCTGAATTGTACATAAAATATTTCCTTATAAAGGTCCAACACAAAAGTTAAAAGAAAGCATTTGAGTAAAACTTGAACCTTAAGAAGAGAAACTCGGGACAGTGACTTGAAACAGTTTGAACAGTATCCAATAACTACTCAATTTGTCAAAATAAAATTACTAAATCCAGTCTTTCTTTGCATAAGTTTCAAATTTCAGATTTCTTTTCCTAATTCAAATGACATGTACTATGATTGGTTACCATTCACTGCAGCAGGTGTGGTATAGTCCACAGCGATCATGTTTGGATATTTATCAAGGATGGATGCTAGGATACTTTCTCCGTCACAAGGACCATGCACACAAATCTCTTTGCCACAAGCTTCCACTGTTTGTCCAGATTCATGCTCTGTGCCAAATGATACTGGAACCAGTTCAAGTCCCGCTGAATCTGCCGCCTTCATAATTGCCATCCCCATTTTTCCTGTACAACTATTAACCTGTAATGAAGAAAGCAAATTCCAAAGCATGAGGTAAATGGTAAATATATCTACGAGAATGAAAACTTCATTCTCGATTCTACGAGAATTTTAATGAAAGCCTTTCATATGCTTCTGATTGACAGAAATATACATGTAGAAGTATTGTGATTCTGTGATCCAGGAAAAGGGAATTGAGTGAATCTTTACTTCCATGTTCTGAATCAATTAAGCAAGTTAATAAGAAGAAATCACCAGAAAAAAAAAATGGAGATTTTTGAAGCATATTTACAATATTTCTCATCATAATAAGTTTAAAATAAGACCAAAAATAAACTTCATTATCGTCCTTCTGCAAGTGCACAAAAGTACTAACTAACTTAACCAATTTTTGAATAGCAAGTTAGCCCAACTCCTGGCCACTAAACTCCATAACAAAATCTTGGTTAATTAAGGCAAGCCCAATCAACATCGAATCCATGATTCTAATAACATTCTTTTATCATTTAATTGTATGTTTGAACTTGGAAATGTTAAGAATATTGACAGTATACTCGGCAGAAACTCAAAATAAGCTTAAAATAAAAGGAAAAAAAACATTAGGTGAAAAAGAGAGGGGAAACAATTTCAGGTGAAGGGTACCATGATTGGAATTTGGATGTTCTTGGAAATGGGTGTTTCCAAATGCTCAATTGTTGAAGCTGATGTTGACATTGACAGAACAACTGGAACCAAAGATCTTGGTTTTGAGAAAGGCAGACTGTTATTACTATTACACTGTCCTCTGATTCTGCTTCCAGTGAAGAATTCCAACTTCTGTAGTTCAAAACTGCCGTTGGATGGAGCTTTAAGCAAGGATGCCATTATCTCTTAGCTATTACAGTTCTAAATCACTTCAGTTTTCAAGTAAAAATGCCAAAAACAAAAAATTTTTTGATTATAAAAGAACAACATTCGAATACACACCTGGAAAGGAAGAGAGAGAGAGTTTTATGTAAAGGGTGCTACTAAAGAAGAAGAAGAAGAAGAAAAGGAAAAAGCAAATTAACCAAAAACCCTCCAAAGTAAACCTAAAACTCTGCTGCCCTGCTCATTTGGGTTATTTTTAATGGAAACCAGACCAACGTGTCATCCGATCCGATCCGGTTGAGCTGAACCCCATGCGGACTTTGCCGATACCGTACCCTGAGAACAACCTGAAAATTTAATAGGCGGGGTTTTTGCGGGTTTTATTAAAGCTGCATCCGGCTCGGACATCATGTCGGTTTATCAAACCCAAACATTATCCTTGAACTGATACAAGATACGGAACGGGTTTACCCAAATCCGGGGTCGGACCATAATTTTTTCCTCCCTACTTCTCTCGTTATGAAAATTTATTTATGTTTTATATGAAGCTTATATCGTACTTAATTTTCAAATAATTATATTTATTATACTTCGTAAATTTATTATTCTTTTGTGAACTTACTTATGTCGCATTTTTCAAATGCTATAGTTTTTAAATTAATTAAATTTAATAATTATTATGAATATCATTGATTTTTTAATTAATTTAATTAATTATTCGTATTTTCATACGCATTAATTCATCAAATTTTTGTTCTTAATATGTGATTATTGTGCTTAATTTTTAAAAGATCAAAATAAGTGAATATCCATTAAATTTGTTCGTGTCAGATTGGGCTATCAATCTTTTTCTGTTTTGTTTTTATTTTTTTGTCGATGCAGCAAAAATCCTTCTGTGAACTTAATGCACCAACAACGATCTTCTTCTTCTTACTTGACTAATTATTTAAGTTGCAATCACAACGAAACTTAAGGGGGTAAAAATCGGTATTACAATAAAAATCCTCCGATACTTAAATTAGGTTTTTTCTTTGTGATGTGTGAGAGAAAAGCGACGCGACAATAACTATATGCTTAGCTTGGAGTTATTTCATAATAATCATCCTTTTACCTGATTGTCCTTGACCTCTTTTTATAGGTCGCTTTAAGTTTCTCAAGTTTAGTGGAATTCTATAGAATATGGAAATAATAATCCAAGTCGTATTATGATTTCAAGATTCATGGAGATTTTACATTTAAAGCATTAACTTTTCGGATTTTATGAAATTTTAAACCCTTCTTACATAATATATCTACTAAGTTAAGGATTCTTATTATAGAGTAAGCCCTACTTGCATAATAGATCCACCAGGCTAAGAATTCTTATTATGGAATAATCCGAAAAGAATACATCCACCAGGCTGAGATCAATTGAAAAATCCGCACAAAATTCCTTGAAGTTAGAATTATCGAACTGCTTCTCGTTATTTGTAATTAGCAACTGAGGTATTCCGAACCAATAAATCACATTATGCTTGACGAACGAGGTGACCTTTCTCAGTGATAGTGGCCAATGGCTCGGCTTATACCCACTTGGTAAAATAATCAATGGTCACTATTGCATACTCTATATTGGCTCGGGCGAGTGGCATAGGGCCGAAAAGATCTAATCCCCATTGAGAGAATAACCAGGGACTAACCAGGGATGTGAATTTCTCAGGTAGCTGTCTTGGTATATTATCATGCACCTGACACTCGTGACATGTCTTTGCAATCTGAATAGCGTCTTGCGAGAGGGTTGGCTTGTAATACCCTTACCTTAAGATTTTATGTATCATGGAACGAGCTCCTTCATGTCCACCGCATACTCCACGATGAACTTCTTCTAGAACTCATGCTGCTTTCTCAGATCTGAGACATTTGAGGTAAGGGATGCTGAAACCTCGCTTATACAGTTCTCTGTTGATGACGGTATATCTCGCTAACCTGTTTTTAATCTTTCTCGCCTCATCGTTGTTGTCTAAGAGCTTCCATTCTTGGATGTAAGATTTTATTTCTTCAATCCAGCATTGGCGAGAGTCAAGCTGAGCTATGCGGGGTTGATCGCAAATTGTATCAATGCTTTTTTGTTCTAATACTTCAATTGGAACTGAGGTTGGAGTCTTTCCCTTAAAAGTATAGGCTAATTTTGCTAGAATGTCTGCCCTGGAGTTCTCCGACTTCAAGATCTGCTTTATCGTGACAGTCCTTAGAGTCTCTAAGAGTTGTTTAACTTTCTCTAGATAAGCTTGCATGTTGTTTTCTCTAGCCTAAAACTGTCCATCAAATTGGCTGGCTATTAGTTGGGAGTCACAGTGAATGTCCAAGCTTGTGATTCCTAAAGCCTGAGTTAAATTAATCTCTGCAATCAGAGCTTCATACTCCGCCTCATTGTTAGTGACCTTAAAGTTGAATTTTAAGGAATGCATTACCTCGGTTTTGTCTGGGCTTACAGGGACAACTCTGACTCCTCCCATTGTACATTTGATGCTCCATCAATAAAGAAGCTCCAGATCAAGTTAGCCATGTTTGAGACTGGTATATTTTCTCGTTCTTGATAAAGATGGTTTTCTATGACTTGATAGACGAAGAGAAGCTTGGATATCGATCTTTCAGTTACAAAATCCGCCAAAGTTTGTCCTTTTATGGCCTTCATATGCCTATAATTGATGTCAAACTCGTTAAGTTCAATTGCCCACTTTACTAATCGACTCGACATGTCAGGTCGGTGACGAATTTGCCTCAGAGGTTGATTTGTCAGCACCACTATCTAATGAACCTAAAAATATGGTTGCAGTTTTCTTACTGCTACTACTAGTGCCAACGCGAGTTTTTCAGGTGGGGTGTCTTGTTTCAACGTTCAAAAGCGCTTTACTTGTATAATAGATAGGTGATGGACCTTCTCTGTGTCATCTTTTACCAAAACAGAGCTCACGGCATGATCACTTACCTTGAGGTAAAGGTAAAGTATATTTTCAATCTCTGGACTTGTTAGATGTGGTGAAGATGCCAAGTATTTCTTCAGCAATTGGAAATTGTTCTCGCACTCTTTAGTCTATTTGATTTTATTCATTTTTCTCATAATCTGAAAGAAAGAGAAACACTTGTCGGTTGCATTGGAAAGAAACCTGTTCAGTGCTGTCAATCACCCTGTTAAGCTTTACAATTCTTTGAGGGCAGTGGAAGATCCAATATTGCTTTGACCTTTTGGGGTTAGCTTTGGTGTCACGCTCACTTACTACGTATCCTAGAAATTTTCCTGCCTGGACTCCGAATACGCACTTCTCAGGATTCAACTTCATATTGTACTTTCTCAAATAGAAGAAAGTTTCCTCCAAATGTTTTGGGTGGTCTCGGGCCTTCAATAATTTAATAATCATATCGTCGACGTAGACCTCCATAGTTTTTCCAATCAAAGGTCTGAAAACCCGATTGACTAGCTTCTAAAAAGTAGCTCCTGTGTTTTTCAGCTCGAAAGGCATTACCTTGTAGCAATACAACCCTTGGTATGTTATGAACGTGATTTTTTTTGATCTGGTTCGTACATTTTTATCTGATTATACCCCAAGAACGCATCCATGAAACTTAGCAGCTCATGCTCTACTATTGAATTCACCAATTGATCAATTCTGGGAAGTGGAAAGTTGTCTTTGGGACAAGCCTTATTCAGGTCTGTGAAGTCTACACACATTCTCCATTTTACATTAGCTTTCTTCACTATAACCACATTAGATACCCATTCCGAGTAATACACCTCCTTGATAAAATTGACCGTCATCAATTTTTCTATTTCAGAATGCATTGCCTCTCTCCGCTCTGCGTTAAATAGTCGTCTCTTCTATTTCACAGGTTTGTATTCAGGATTGATCGCGAGCCTATGGGAAATTATCCTGGGATCTATTCCTGACATATTTTCGTGTGTCCACACAAACACATCCATATGCTGTCTCATAATATTTTTGAGTCTTACCTTTTGTTCTTCTTGGAGACGAGAATCGATTTTGACTGTTTTTTTTTTTTAGTTTCTTCATTTAAGATAACAAGTTCAAGTTCTTCTATTGGCTCTAGAGTTGGTGGTGGATTATTCTGCCCAATCCCCTTACTTAAAATTTTCATTATTAGCACATGCTGTAGGTTATTGTCATCAACTTTAAGGGTCTCTTCCTATGGTTGCTTTGATATCACATATGAACTTTTTGAAGAGGCTTCGAAGCAAGATCGGGCTTCTCTTTGGCTTCCTTTGATGACATCGATCCATTCTCCTACTCTGAATTTCAACTTTAGGTAGTGAACGCTTTTCACTGCCTTTGTAGTCCGGAGGAATGGTCTTCTGAGAATTATTTTATAGAGCATTCTGAGGTTAATTACTTGAAATTCAATCATGGTGGTCTTTTGATATGGCTTTTCTCCTATTGTGATAGGCAATTGTACTACCCCCAGTGGGTAGACACATGATTTGTCAAAATCATAGAAGGCAATCTTTGTGGGCCTCAATCTCAGGTCTTCGATTCCTAGGGAATCTAAGGTGTCCTTCAAGATGATGTTAACCGAACTCCCTGTATCTACTAAAACTCAGCTGACCTGAGTCGTTCCCACCATCAATGTTATCATTAAAGCATCATTGTGTGGGTAATGTACCCCTACCTCATTTTCATCCGCGAACATAATCGACACTGAGGCAATCTTTTGCTTTTTCTCAGCTCTCACATTCATAATGTGAATATTCGAGGCAGTATTTGGGATTGAGTACTTTAAATAGTTCTTCTTCGCCCTATTCGAATTTCTTGCTAATATGGTTTCACCGAATATCACTGTTGTCCATGTTTTAATTAACTCGCAAGTGCACGAATCTATTAATGTAGATTAGTGGTAACGAGATCGATCCCACGAAGATTGCCAAATAGAAAAATATAATTTAAATCTAAATTAATTATAATTCTAACCTAGTTTACAAATTTTTAGATTCAAGGAAATAAAGAACAAAATAAAATAGGATTTTAATAATATAAATAATACTAAGGTTTTGGAATCCACCATTATTTAACTCAATAATTTCTTAGTCATCAATTAATTCCCATAATTAAAGTGACAACTCGAATTCAATCTATATCATCTCATGAATTTAGCAATTAAGTCTAAATTAAGTTAAATCTTATCTAAGTTCTTTTTCAATAAATAGTTAATACTTATATTTTATGTATCCAAATCAAAGATAATTACATTCATTATACATCCAAGCATAAATTGATTAAATGAATTCTTAACTATCAAGAATACATGATATTAATGATGAAAAGATAATCACTTAATAATTATTTGAAGTAAGAATCATAAACATTAAAGATTATAAGGGAATTAATTGAATGAAAACAAAACTATTTTATTAAATAGGGTTTCATCCTAACCTTAGTACAAGAAAATTAAAAATATATGGTAGAATTGAAAATAAAAGAAAAGATAGAACCTAGTATGATGACTATTTGCATTCTTCAACCTTCATAGCAACTCTTACTCTTCAAACTAGTTCTCTTCCATGTCTTCAAGATCCAACTCTTCCATGTCTTCAAGATCCAACTCTCATTTCCCTCAAAACAATGGTTTTTATAGGCAATTCCATGGATACTTTACATATGTGATCACATGCAAGTTACAGAATTTTAGCATATTCTGTCTGCCACATTGTAGTGCAATTTTAAACCTTTTGCACATGGCACTGGGTAAAGATGTATTCACAAAAATGTCTCCCATTGAATCTTCTTTCCATCCATATAAAGATCATAATTTTTGGAGTTTTAAAACTAAAGATATGGTTAAAATACTAAAAGGTGCTCAAGTTGTTCTTGATGACAGATATTTTCATGTTATTCTCCACTTTTCACAGCCTTATTGAATGAATATGATCATGATCTTTACATGAAAGTTGTATATGAATCTCTTAATGTTCCAACAAAGCAAGAATCACGACATTTGGACATGTATTTGCAAAGTTATGTTCAATTTACTGAAACATGTCACAAGCTGAAAATGTGACAAATGATGCATGTGACGAATTTTGCAAGTTGTCTTTCTTTTCTCTTTGATGAGTTGGCATTCCACCTTCATTAAAACAAAATAATAAAATCAAAACAATAAAAATACATTAAAACAAAATACAATAACATAGATATTAAATAAAGACAAATGAAAATATGTTAAATAAAATTAAATACTAATTAAAGTTAATTATTAAATTAAATTAGTATATAAATCTAAAATAAGGGTAATAAATATGACATAAATAATGCTCGCTTTATTTGAATTTATTGCTAATGTGGTTCCACCAAAGATCACCATGGTCTGATCTTCTTGCATCTTCTCTAGCCCGATGCCTTGGTCTGAGGTTCCGAGCTCTTTCCCACTATGTGCTATGAAATTCAACAAATAATTGTTTCGGATCACTACTTTGACCTAATTTCTAAGGTCGAAGCACTTATCTGTAAAGCGCTTAGCACTTTGGTGGAATTCACATAATTTGTTCTTGGCATTCCCACTTGATTTAGTTTTAATAGAGCGGGGTTTCATCAATATGGTTCCCTGTCATTTGATTTCTTGTAGGATTTGTGAGAGCGAAATATTTAGGGGAGTGGAGACTATCTTTCTGGACATGAGCTATCATTTTCGCATCATCCCTTCTCAATGACTAGTATCCCCACTATTTTAGAATGACTAATGCTAAGTAATGACTTTTTGCTTAAATATAGATGTTGTAGGAGCATCAATAACAGTTTACAAGCTAAGGATACAACAGTAATGACTTTTTGATCAACATAAGGAATTTTAGTGATTTAACAAGTGTCTCAATTCATAGTACGATAATTAGCAATTTTGGATGGTCAAGCATAATTGATCACTACAAAGAACCATCTTATTGTTTCGTTTTTCCCTAACTGAAAAGAAGCACTGTTTCCAATCTAATTTACTTATAAAAGGAATGAGTAAGCTATACCATTGATCCCATGAACACAAACCATTTATTAGAAGAGTACATAACAATAAACGGTAAATCTAACAACCAGGAATTAGCTTCTAAAATTCATAAATTTGCTTATTGTCTATCACTTAATTATTTATCACTACACGTAATAGCTCAACCATTTGCCACTAAGCTTCTCAAAATGTGACTTTGTAAACTCTGATACTCCCTCCCACTTTTAAAGGATATCATAGTCATGAACAAATATGCCCAAATAAAATGTAATTGAAGATATAATACCGGAACATAATTTCAAAATAAATCTTAGCCTTCAACCAAAGCATTAGAACTTTTGACCATCTAAATGAACACTACACTTTCTGTGAAGTAATTCAAGTATTGATCCCAAACCGGCAACATTCAAGATTCAACAATGCCAATGTTGAAACAAATAACAAATTCTAAAAATCAATTTTATGAGTGAATCGGTTAATGAACGAGAGACAGGCCTACCTCTTTAGAGTGGTGGAGGCACTCAAGGTAGTCTTCGCAAAGGAGAGAACAATTCTTAGGCTCCCTACAACGTGACATGCACTCACTGAAGTCTACCTAGAAATAGTAGCACCTTCTTTTGTTCCCGTTAATTCCCCACCCTGATGCCATTTCTCTTTAAAACAATATACATACGTTCAAAAACTTGAATTTCAATAAAAATAAGCGAAGCTTAGACTATCAAAATAGTTAATTTGTTCATTAATGTTTGTAAAATGATTCCTTGATTCAATTTTATCCATCTTTCAACTGCAAAAGAAAAAGATTTCTAATTGTAACAAGCGCAAGATACAATCAAATAAATCAATCAAAATTTAACAAGTAGAAAGCACAATAATTTTAAAATGCAGTACCTTAAACTAGACATCGGAACTTGTTGTTTCGGTTAACTAACTTGTTGTTTCAGGTAAAGTTAACCGAAGCAACCAGTATTCTGATCGATCGCAAACAGATTTGTAAACGAAAAAGATTACATCTTTGTACAACGAAATTTATCTTAGTACTGGACAGACATTCAAATTGCAGCATACCCTTGATTTGATGATTTAACGAAATCTTCTTGGGAAATTTTCGAAAATAACTCTATTTGACTCTCAGTTAACAATTTTGACCAACCCTAATTCAATCTTATCAAATGGTTCAATTTCAAGCATTTTGGACAGTTTTACCCCCATGACCTCCCAAACCCTAAAATTCCAAAACCCTAAAACTCTAAACCCTAAATCCCAAATCCTTAAACTCTGAACTCTAACTACAGTACCCGTGCAACAATTTTATTTTTATAATTTTAATTTCTTTATTTTTCTTAATTTACATAATTAAATTCACATAAAATTCACATAAAATTAAAAATTTTACAAGAAATTTAAATATAAAAAATAATTTTATCTTTTTTATCCTTTTAAAATTTACAATTTTATGTGAATTTTTATTTTTTATAGAAAAAATAATAATTTTATAATTTTATTTTTTATTAAAATAAAAATTTTTTCAATTATGTAAATATTTAATTGCATTAGAAAAATTAAAAAAAAAAACTTATTGTAAATATTTAAGTTCTATCAGTGTAATTGTAAAATTTTAATTTTTTAAATTCTTTTACTTTATTTTTTATTACAAGTTTTATATTAAAAATTAAAAAATCTTAAATTTTTAATTACCATGCACCCAGCGCGGCCCAGTGCCCCCATGCACCTGGCGCAGTCCTGCTTATTTTATTTATTTTTATTATTTTAATGTTTTATAATTAATTTTAATTCACAAAATAAACATAAAAAAATACAAAAAATGTGAATAAACACTAAAAAAAACATATTACTTACATTTTTTTTTATTCACGCTCAGGCCGTGTACAAGTACACTTTTTCACATTATAAAATCAATTCATTTCTCCGTTTCTTAGTGCACTTTCAAAATCTTCTCATTCCTTTCTTTCTTCCATTGGTGAACGGGCATTTCAACGACAATACAAAACACACAGGTGAGTTTTAACATTCGAAGTAGTGATATTGTTATGTATGATTATTTTTTGAATTTGTAGAGCTATTGTTAAGTAGGATTTTTTTAAATTTGCAGTGATATTGTTATGTATGAATATTTTTTTAATTAATTTAATTGAATATATAGTAAATTAAAATTACTAAATATGCAAAAAAAAAAAAAAAACACACATGTGAGTTATATTATTTAATTTTTTTAGCATTTGTATTCATTCATTAATTATTATTTTTTAAATTTTCTTATAGTGCAGTTGTTAAGTAGAAATATTTTTTAATTAATTTAATGTATAATTTGAGTCCTGTAACAATTGATTACTTATATTTGGTATATTATTTTGTTAAATATAAGAAAACACTGTCACAATTTTTATCCATGGGAAGTGAGCTGGAAAATTGTTAGGCATAAAAGGATTTGAAACAATATAGGGAAAAAATTAAAAAGACATAATAGATTCGCAATATCAAATACAGGATAACATTTCTGGTTGTAGATATCCTCCATAAGGTGAGTTATTTATATCATTATTATTTTGTAGATTATTGAGTTCTAAGTTAAATAAATTACCTAGTTTTTCTGTGATTTTTGTCAATATCCTACCAATTAGTTTATTATAAAGAAAAGAGGTATCCTCACTAATCGCCATCCAATGTAGATAAGATTGTTCCTCTTGGTTATTTTGTTATGCGTAGATCATTAGTTTTTAGAAATTTCTTTGGTCAATTTGATTGAAATTCCATACTTGTAGTAAAGAAAAGAAAAAAATGGTAAAAGAAAGAATTTCATTCTGTAGCACCAGTTAGGAGTTCTGTAACATAGTTGGAAAAGACTTTTATCATTTGTTTACTGAAAATAGTTCTTTTCCACAAAAAGTATTGTAATTGTTTAGTGGAGGTAACCCTAGAGAGATGGTCACGCTAGGATTGGATTGTATTGTATGTCTTGGTTGTATTACTTCTTGGTTATTATTTTTACTGACCAAGAAGCAGTAGTCATGCAAGGATCTACTATTCCTTTTGCTGTGAGATCTAAACCATGCAAGCAAATTCATTGGAGTTACTGGATCTAATTCGTTTGAATTTTTATTAAATATAAGATATATTAATTAAAATTGATTTTGAATTTGTACTAATTTAAAATATGAAATAAGTAATTGTTTTGGTTAACTTATGTATGAATTAAATAAATTTAAATTATTTGGTAACCTCTCAAGTATGGCTGAGATTGTGCTGGTTGGGGTTCGTCACGACGGATCATGAGTTATATTATCAGACGGTTCTGAGAAATACCGCTGTGGAAGGGTCCGATTTTTAGCCGTTTCGAAAAATGTCAAGTTCCAACAGTTATTACACATGATATACGAATGCATTGAAATAGATCAAGCAAAATTCACAATCCATATGAAAGCAAGTTTTACAGACAGTGAAACCGAATCTGTTATATATGTGGATATCGTAAATGACTCTGATGTAGCTAGTTTTATGAGCACTATTGTGACTACAGAGTCTAGACGGGTTAGTCCGTTGTACGTCACTACAGAGAGGATAACTGCTGATGTTCATGAAGTGTCTTATACTCCTCCTTTGTAGGCTGACGATCCGAGTGTGCCCTTACAACCATTTGTTTCTTCTTGAGGGAGCAATCAATGCAACCAGGATTTCCATCACTCACCGACTTACGTGAATGCGGTAGAGCCTTCACCGATACCTCATGAATATCCTACATTCCACGGAGGATATTCTCCCTGTCATTAAAATAAAGACCCTGTACAAGAACATTTTGATATTCAGTCGTGTATGGAGGGCGAAGGCCCTGACATTCCACTCAATACAATGGGGACCCCCGGTTGAAATTATTGTGATGAGAACACGGAGGCACCGGCGAACTTAGGGCATGGACCTAGTCAGACAATCAGATCAATGGGATGTCAACCAAATATGTCGGGTCCGTCTACTTCTCGCATTTTGCTGCCAAT
The DNA here is from genome assembly GCA_035584115.1 of Cedrela odorata. NCBI lineage: Eukaryota > Viridiplantae > Streptophyta > Magnoliopsida > Sapindales > Meliaceae > Cedrela > Cedrela odorata. Next base: position 7,259 of record JAXCLQ010036463.1, on the reverse strand, counting down.
TCCACCTTCCAATTCTCAATTGTTAGATGCAAGGTCCAGTTCTGCTTTCGATACCATAAGTGTTGACCAGATTTTCAATTCAAAGAAAGAGTTATGAGATACATTAGCAATGATAGCATTGAGGAACTATTTTCAATTTAAGGTTGTCAAGTCTACAGTAGACCGGTTTGAGGCGAAATCTGTTGTTTATGGATGTAAATGGCGCATTCGAGCAACTAATACAGATGGAAATGACGAATATTGGTCTATTAAACGAATTTAAACATGTCATACAACATACAACATATTTCTATTAAGTAATTTTTAAAAAAATAATAATCATCTATTTTTTTATACATAAATTAAATTTTTCCTACTATTACAAATTATATACAACATATTTCTATTAACTAATTTTTTAAACAATAATAAACATTTATTTTTTATACATAAATTAATTTTTTTTCCTACTATTACTTACATACAACATATTTCTATTAAGTAATTTAAAAATAATAATAAACATCTATTTTTTTATACATAAATTAAAATTTTTTTCCTATTATTAGAAATTACATACAAGATATTTCTATTAAGTAATTTAAAAAAAAATAATCATCATCTATTTTTTTTATACATAAATTAATTTTTTCCATACTATTACTTACATATAAGTAATTTAAAAATAATAATAAACATCTATTTTTTTATACATAAATTAATTTTTTTTCCTACTATTACAAATTACATACAACATATTTCTATTAAGTAATTTTAAAAAAATAATAATTATCTATTTTTTTATACATAAATTATTTTTTTCCCTACTATTACTTACATACGACATATTTCTATTAAGCAATATTTTAAAAAATAATAAACATATATTTTTTTATACATGAATTAATTTTTTTTCCTACTATTACAAATTACATACAACATATTTCTATTAACTAATTTTTTAAACAATAATAAACATCTATTTTTTTTATACATAAATTATATTTATAACTACTATTTTATTAACTAGTAAAATAAATATTTAAAAAACAACCCAAAACCACCCTTAACAACTGCTGGCCACCGTTGCCGTGCCAGAAAATTTAAAATTTTTCACTTCAAAGTTAACAATAAAGTTCTAACTAAAATTTTTAACTTCTAATTTTCTTACAACATAAATTTAAATTTTTTAATAAATAACTTGTCATAAATAACAAATAAAAGTAATAAACTTACCTTTTTCACACGCCGGAAAAAAAATTTTGGTCGCCGAAATTTATCGCCTGAAAATTTCTTCTCGCCGGAATGAGAGCTTGGTAGAGAGACTAGGCTGGGCTGGGTGCCAATAAATAGACAATTTTTGAAATTTTTTCTGTTTACTTTGTCAATTAAAAATAATTATAAAACATTAAAAATAATAAAAAATGCAAAAAAGTGGCATGCGCTGGGTGTAGGCTGCGTTGGGTGTAGACTGCGTTGGGTGCAACCTGCGCTGGGTCTTGGACGTTGGGCTGCGTTAGGTGCTAGTCCGTGCTGGGTGCATGAGGGGTGCTGGGTGCATGGGAAGCGCTGGGTGCATGGTATAATTAAAACTTATAATAAAAAAATAAAGTAAAAGAAATTAAAAAATTAATTTAAAAAATTAAAATTTTACAATTACACTATAGAACTTAAATATTTACAATAAGTTTTTTTATTTTTCTAATGCAATTAAATATTTACATAATTGAAAAAAAAATTATTTTAATAAAAAATAAAACTATAAAATTATTTTTTTCTTTAAAAAATAAAAATTCACATAAAATTGTAAATTTTAAAAGGATAAAAAAGATAAAATTATTTTTATATTTAAATTTCTTGTAAAATTTTTAATTTTTAAAATTTATAATTTTATGTGAATTTAATTATGTAAATTAAGTAAAATAAAGAAATTAAAATTATAAAAATAAACTAAAAGACAAAAAAATATTGTTGCACGAGTACTGTAATTAGAGTTTAAGATTTAGAGATTTGGGATTTAGGGTTTAGAGTTTTAAGGTTTTAAAATTTTAGGGTTTGGGAGGTCATGGGAGCAAAACTGTCTAAAATACTTAAAATTGGACCATTTGGTAAGATTGAATTAGGGTTGGTCAAAATTCTCAACTGGAGGTCAAATAAAGTTATTGTCGAAAATTTCTCAATCTTCTTAGTTGTGCGCAGGGACGTAGAGAGAAGAAGAATGAGATTTTATTTTGGGTATTAAAGGATAGGTCCTGAGGTTGGCAGCGGGTAATGATGGATGGATGGTGGGTTAATATATTCGTTATTTGGTATTCTATTAAAGTTTAGGGACCTATACGTTGTTATCCTATTTTATTTTATATAAGCTAGAAAAGTAAAGATTAGGTGTTACCCAATGTACGATATGATATTACGTTCTACGCTCGTTCTTTCTTCAATCGTCTAGCAATCACAACTAGCTTTGAAATTGTGAATATAAATAGTGTTAAGTAGAGTTGACAATTCTAATTATTGTGTTACATTCATATCGTATTATATTCGTATCATGTTAAGTAGAGATCAATTCATATTCTATTCGTTTAATAATCGTGTTAAGAATTGAAAATTATAACTCGACACGATTATTATACGATTATATGTATTGTAATTGTATCACTAGTTTAATATATTTTCTTTTATATATTGTAATATATTTTTATAATACTTATGATATTATATACTTAAATACTAATTTATTTTATCATAAATATAACTAAATACTTTTTAAAATGTGATAAATATAACAATTTTTTTAAATATAAAAAATATAAAATAAATTTATTAAATTATAAATGAATTATATCATAATTATTCAAATAGTCAATTGTGTTAAAAATAAGTTAATGTGTCAAGAACTCTAATCCCGAACTATACACAATTATTAATTTTGTAGGGTTTGAGTCTACTCATTTATTAATTATGTCATTTTATATCAATCCGAATCTACAAATTCGTATAGATTTAACGGAGAATTCACGTATCAAGAACTCTAAACTCAAACCATACACAATTATTAATCGTGTCGTATCGTTTTACTCGTTTAATAATTGTATCATTTTATGTTAATCCGAACCTGCAATTTGTGTAGATTTAACGACGAATTCACATATCAAGAACTCTAAACTCAAACTCTACACGATTAATCGTGTCATATCGTGTTTACTCATTAATAATTGTATTATTTTATATTAATTTAAACTCGCAAATTCGTGTCGGGTTCGTGTCGATTTGACGGATCATGTCAAAAATTACCACCAGAAGAATATTATGCTCATACTTATAGCAGGTGGGATTAGAACCTCTCACTTCTTAAAAATCATCATGAGTTCTATAGAATTTTATTATCCATTTTTTTATTGAGCGAATTATATAAAATAAATTGAATTAATTTTTCATCAAAAGTACTTTATGAAAATTTTCAATTTTTTCTTTTTCTCTATCTTTGTTTCTTACTATCCTATAAGTACAATATTTGAATCAATAAAGAACTTATTGTTTTGTATCTAAATAAATTAATATTATTCTATTCCAATTTTTAACCAATACCTTTCAAGAAAAGTTTTGAATTTGTTCTCAAGTTTGATGGGTTAGTACGAGCTTATTTATGCAGTTATAAATTCTTTAAATCTATTTTTTTAAAGATTTTTTTTTTTTACTATTTTAAAATAGTTAAAAATTAAAAGTATATTTACATTCAAATATAATCTATTTAATATAACTTAAATCATCACGGGAAGATTATTAATAACATTAATTGAATCAAACAAAAGAAAAAGAATATGGGCTTAAAACTCAAAAGGGTTGTTAGAGAAGGAACAATTAATATCAAATCTTATATATAATAATCTTTCCAATCTAAGAAATTGACACGACCAGCTTTGACTCTCCCTAGAGTTTGAGGTGAATCATACTATTTATATGTACTTTCATACTTTCATATATTATTTTTATAATTTTATGTAATAAAAATTCATTGAATAAATATAAACGGTCTCATACCTTCATTATTGTCACATATTGAGAATTTGTGCATCACCACAACATATATACATCACTTATATTACATACACATATATGTATCTGTTTAATATACACATATACGTATGACATACTCAAAGGTGACCTATGCAGTATGCGTTTAGTGATCTCAACCTCAAGTGTCAAAAATGTACACCATATGAATTCTACGTGACACAGGGAAAAATAGGACGACTTAGTGAGTGAATTTAATTTAGAAGAAAATGTCTTTTTATAAAAATTAATGAAATTTCTTAAACAATACATAAATCAAACACCAATAATATGTTAAACATATATCACAGTACAATTAATTTAATTCATATCAAACAAATACTCAAAAAAATATATCATGTTTGGCAAAAAATCTTATCCCAAGTAAAAAAGTCATATTATACACTACAATCTAGTATTCTCACCAGGGTTTCAAAATCATATCCATACCCCGCGGCCTTGTAATCTTGTTAGGGTTTCATAAACATATCATAATCATAATCATAATCACATTCACTCAGCATATTGTTTCGCAAATATTTTACATATCAATGTATGACATGAATATCTAAAATATTATTTTCTATCAAACTATTATGTACATGAATAATTGTAATTCCATGAATATAATTTACTGTACTAGATATATAATTCAAAAGTATCCACGCACAGTTCGATAATCAATACTGAGCGAGTTTAAGGTCTCCTTACTTTCTTACCGTCACACCTACTCTTAAGTACACATGATTCAAAAATTAATAGTTAAAGTTGATTCAGAAACTGATACGAATTATAAATATAAAAATATAATTATTTTAATTTCATAACTGTATCACTCGCTAATTTTTTATATATATTTTTAATTTTCAAATACATTTCCTATGATTACCCTTTTATCTGTCTATAATTTTTTCTTCTATTTTTATTTTTCTTCTCTGCTCCCGGTTTGCTTTTGTTGTGTTTGCTCTTTCTTCAATTTTGACTTCAATTGCAAAACCAATTTTTGAAGTAAGCAAGTATAATAATATATATAAATATATGGCCGACTGGTTGATAGGCTGGCTGGCCTAACAAATATCATCCATTGAGAATACCTCCAAGAAAATAATTGTAAATATTATTGTCATGTTGATTTCACAAGAATATCATGTGATTCAACAAATGGGCCAATATGGGAACTGGGCCCTATAATTTTGCTCATACCTATTATTAAATTTTGCCAAATATTATTTTATATATAATTTGACATGATAATATATAATAATAATAATATTATTATTATATATAATTAAATAACATGAGACCAATAATAATATATATATATATTATTAAATCAATTTATAAAATATTTTAGATGTATTAGTACTAGCAAGTGTGTCAACTATACAATCATTAATTCTCTCATAAAGTCATAATTATCGCGGATAAATATATTAATGATAATATGTATATATACACAAACGCCAATTCAAGTAAAAAATACCATATTTTAATTTATTAAAGCAATTAATAATAAATAAAAAGAAAAAGTTCAAATAAAATTATAAATCCCTAATATTATTGAATCTCATATAGATTTTATAACATATCACAGTCACGGTCAATTTAAAATTATTGTTGGAATAGTTAAATTTTATTTTGATAAGTTAATTTTTTTTATGTATTTAACAAAAATATTCAAAACCAATTTCGACATAATGAATAACTTTTTAAATTCATTTTTTTAAAATTTATGACAAATTTAAGAGTATGATTTATCAAGTACTTAATTCTCTCTATAATTAATTATTTCTTTGGCACAACTAACAGTGATTATTTTAAAAATCATAATATCACATTGCTAACACAATAACCTTCAAACTAAAATGTTAAACTTATAAAAAATTATTTGTTGCTAAGAATGTTTGATGCTCTTTGCTTCAATATTGGACAAAATTATGGAGCATATGTCTTCCATAGATTTCCTTTGCATTATTGACCCAAAAATCCAAAAAGAAAGGACAGAAATTTCTTGATTTTGGTTATTTGGAATCAATTAGAGGAAGCAATCAGATTTTTCATATAAGTTTAAGTGATTTGATCTTTCCATTGTTCATTATTTTGATGTTTTTGACACACTAAACTATATATCCATAACCATATTACTTAGAAATTAAAAGAGAAAGATTAAAAAAAAAATAGCCGAAATTTTGATAATCGCGCGAAGTAAGTACTACATGACAATGTCATTCATTATAATATATGTCACTAAATCGTCACTAATATAAATGTATAACTCCTTGGATGAGAAAGGAATCCAAATACAAAATGCATGATACTAAAAAATTAAATTTTTGTTCAATGAGAGGAATTCTCGTCTTTTTATTTAGTAAAATAAATCGTGTAACACATCAACAATAATTATATATTAGAGTCTTTAAGATGATTTTATGAAAAGTTGGCTCATCCTTAATATATATATATATATATTTTTTTTTTTTCATTTTCTCTCTAATAAAATTATTATTATTAGTTATTTCGATGTAAATACAACTTTGAACTAAAATTGTGTAATTATTTTTAAAGAATTCACGGTTATGTTATGAAAAGAAAAATTAAATTAAATTTTTATAAAATAAAACTTAAAATTTGAGCTTTTTCTAACAGACATGATTTAACTTTTCAAATTTTTTATAATTTGTTTTTTCAAAATAATCAAATGGTACAAGAAACAAATAAAAAAATTATAATGATTACTAGAGAAATCATACAAAAGACAACAATAAACATGGATTACAAATATTCATATTAACTCAAATAATTATTTTCTAATATATTTTATCATGTCTCATTAACTTTAATCAAAGCAAATTTTTACAATACAATGTACTTAAAATGTTAATTGTGAAAGTTAAAATAAGAAATAACTTATTATATCTAGTATTATTATAGCAGAACTTCTTATTAAAGTAGAATTAATATTTTTTTATTAAAGTAGTAATAGTTTATTTTAATTTATGTATTTATAAATATACATAAAATACAATTTATATTCTTCAATATTTTCTGAATGAATAAAACAAAAGTTGTTTGAAAAGTGCTTTTAAACAAAGTAGAAGTAATAATTTGGTTCTTGCCCACATGGGTGTGGGTTCCCAATATCTTCATTTCAATGAAGCAAAAATATATGGAGAATCTCTTGCATTGATTTTCTTCACTTTATTAACCCACTACAACAAAGAGAAATGACA
>JAXCLQ010036452.1:0-23768 GCA_035584115.1 Cedrela odorata | reverse complement strand
ATATATATATATATCAAAATGAGAGAGAGAGAGAAAGATACATATATGTATACATTTATATACAAATATATTAATAAATATCTTACATATATACCTATATATATCAATAATATATTTTAGATATTTATAATTATATTGCTATAATTAATAATTATATTTTATGATTACTTTAATCATATTAAAATATAATAATAATATATTAATATTATTCCATCTGTAAATCATATTTATGGTATCCCAAAATTAAATCGAAATATTTTCACGCATACGCGTGCTAGTGCATCAAAACTGAAAAATATATTCTTTACAATAAAGAATCAAATTACTACCCGATCAATATCTATACAATATTATTAATTAGTTAATGATTATTGCATAGTAATAATAGCCATTATCATAAAGTAACCGACTATATGTGTGACCCCTTAGGTTCACTGTGAGTTGGACATGGGTGGACACGAACTCTTTTGTATCTCTTCGGTACAACTCTTTGTAACCAAAGTTCTCAATAATCATATGCAACCTCTAGCAAGATGCCACAACCCCCAGACACTAATCAATCCATATAGTCGTACGTACATGTAGTAAAGTCTCTCTGCTGTCGACTCCCGATCGAGTGCGAGTCATGGAATTGTTAAACTCCTAACTCAATCACAGGAACAAGGTCTCGAATCATATACAAGAATCATGTATCCGAAAACACCTTTTCGGAAACACATACTCTGGTCAGAGATTTCATTTCCCATGTATGACATCCTCGCCTAGAATCTCCTACTCTAATATCTAAGCCAGCAGATTCTATCTTGGTCATCACCTGTCCTCTTACACTTAAACACATTGCCAGCAAGCTTCTTTCACCAGGCGTGGCTAGCCTGGTGTAATATACACAAGTGAACGATGTGCTTCAATATAGAGAGCAGTCATGACACCTCAGGTAAAAGGACTAGTGGTACACTAATACGACTGTGTAACATATCATTGACTGTGGATAATCACCCATGTGATTCGTTACGATTGGTCACATTCAGTAACACGTACTCCGACGTATTACTCATGTTTATGCTCTTGTGACATGAGACTCGTCACCCAACTATTAGCATCAAATACTAATCCTTAGTAGCATCAAACATGCTAGTCATGCAATGTCATACTCCTATATGACAATACCTCAACTGAGAACTAATTTAGATGTATTTATATCAGACTCTGTACTCATATCTACAACTTCTTTGTAGATAATCATAACGTCATAATACATCACGGGATCTCATTCTGCATTTTATATCTAATATATATATATATATACGCAACTGTATATGCAAAATGATATAGATGTCATTTTATTAATTATAAACTAATTTACAATAAATTACAAAGTTATATATACATAAGGATGATATCCCTAAACCGTATGATACGATTGGTTCTAAGGCATATCTCCAACAAGTTAATGGAAATTTAAGTGACTAAATATGGGCCATTGGATGGTTAGATTCATCCAAGCCATCCATGTGTTCAATGAGTTAAAATATTAGTTTTTGACTTTTTCAAAATTGAAAGGGGAGATTGCATTTACGGGAGAAAGAAGGCAAATTAAAGAAGTGAGAAGAGAAGTGGAAAACCGTGAGGTGAAGAAGAAGGAAAAGAAGGAAAAAAAATAAAAAGAAAATGGGTTTTTATTCATTTTGTGAGTTTTTCAAATGTTATTTGATTTGGAATATTATGATTTTATGTTTAATAAACTTAGAACATTGTTAATAAGTATATTATTAGAATTTATATTATCAATTTAAGTTGTAATTTAGGGAATTAAATATGAATAATGTTCTATATGTGTTTAAAATGAGTCTAATGGGTGGAAAATTGAAATTGGTGGAAAAGAAAAGAATATGAGAAAATGGTTGTAATATATATATATATATTTTTTGTTGTAATAATTATTATTTGTGTAGTATGCTTACTGAATCATTAATGTTAAAATTGTAATTAGGAAATTAGAAATGCTTAAAGTTATATTGTTAATGTTAATTTGTAGTTAAGAAATTAGAGATTGATATTGTGTTAATGTTATATAATATTTTAAATGAATAGAATTTGTAGTTATAAAGTGTTATTATCATATGTATATCATGTTTATAATAATGGTATAAATTGGTGAAAATTAGAATATGGAAGTGATTGTTGTAATTGTTATTAACATGTGTATGTCATGTTTATAATAATAGTGTAAATTTGTGAAGATTTGAAATGGTGGAGAAAGAAAGAATGAAAGAAAAATTTTATATTATATATATGCACATGTACATATTATTGAATTGGGATGATAAATTGTTATTTGTGAATTTGGAATGGTGAATTGTTGAAGTGGAATTAAATCTCAACAATTTTCGATAGACCGAGTTTGTGTGAAATAATTGGGAGTGTGAAAACTTGATAATGTGATGTTGTCAAAAAATAAAAAAGAACGGGCGAAAAACGACAATATTTGACAAATTTGAAAATTTTCTGCCAAATGTGTTTTCCGAAAACGCTCATCTTCATTCCATTCCATCATTTCATATATACCTATATATACATATACATACATATATATATATGAAGTGTCGAGTTTGAAAATATGAATGTCATAGGAGTATGGCAGTAAGAATTAATGCGTAACTAAAATAGATTGTATTAATTTGATTTTAGATACACACCATTAATTAGGAACATACTCGGGGAAAGCGAGAATAGAATTAAGTAGATCATGCATGCATTTTAATATTTTGAAATTATGCGATATTCAATGTTATGATGAAAATGTGATTTAACATTTCGGTACGCCGATATGGTTTTATGAAATGATTATTGAAAATTTATGAATTTAAATGTTAGATGCCAATATCGCATTTATAAAATAAATATGAAATGTTGTCGATGTATAAAATATTTAAATAAAAATGCATTTTATGGCTTAGTCATTGATTATGTTATTCTGACCTAGCCGAATCTTGTGTTAAATGCAAGGCTTACAAATTAGTAAGAATTTTGTTTAACGTGTCGTGTGCGTTTCTGTTATATGGATATGAGAATGACTGCTATATGCGGAATACGTAATTATGTTCTGAATCCGGGTCACCGTGGGTGCAAATGACACTAACTGACTAAGCTGTTCTATATGTGTTTATATTATAAATAAATTCTATGTGATTGAAAGAGTTTGAAAATGTAATGGTTATTTAAACATTTATATTTTGTACTGCATCGACATATAAAAACTTGCAAAATTTGCTTACTGAGATTGTATCTCACTCTTTATTGAAAAATTTTATTTTTCAGATAATATCACATAGAGAGGACAAAGAACGCAAGGGAGGGTTACTAGACGTATGTATATGAAATTTTTTGATACATCTAATTAATAGGTTAGTTAAGTAATAATGAGTGTAATATGTATAGACTTGTATGTTTAAGAACTTTTGTTAATTGTAACTATTTAGGATTTGTATAATAATAGTAAAGCATTGCATATTTAATGTGAGAATGATATTTGAAGTTAAATATAAGAAATTGGATGTGACAAGAATAGGAAAAGGATTGTGGTTCAGACAACGTTGGAGCAAAATTGGGAACTAATGGGGTTGCTTCAGGTGCATGTTAAGGTGCAGGTAATTCATTTTCTAGCGCAGCCTCATCTTTTGATTGCTCCTGAGTCATTTGTTGCCCGCGATTATGTAAGTGCTTGTACTAGGGTTGAAGTATCCATCCTCCATCAGTGTTTTGCTCATAGTGCATATAGCAAAGTGTTGTTTCCGACAATATAGCAGCAGCTGGTGGATTAATGGTATCTGTCTCAGCGTGGATCTATGATGGGCTATTCCGAATGATTACTGAGATCACATACTCGTAATGAAAATGGTTAGCTTTGGATATTGTGGTTTTCACCATCGAGTTAAGAATCCAAGATATCAGATCAGGCCTCTTGCCCTTCATAATGCTCTGCATCCATCACATGTCTTTATACCTCATTTCTGAATAACGTCTATAACGCGTGTTAAGGTTATATGAAACAATTAGGTGAAAGATTCTTTTATGGATGCCTAGATGAACTGGTTTGTTGTCCACCTTTGTCAAATTCGGATTTTTAAAAATTACCTTGCAAGCTTCGAGAGGTTGAAATACGCTTGCAAGGCATGAAATGCCCCCTTCGAGTACGTGAGTGATGCGGGACAAAATACCAGCATTGACCTGGAATGAGTGTCCACGAATGTTGCTGGTAAACTCAGTCATGGATGCTCTTCCTAAGTGAGGGTCCTTAGCATCTACATTTAAGTAAAATATTTTAATCAGGCTGTCAAAGCATTTTCCTCGAAAGCTGAGGTAGTCAATCCATCCAAACTCTTCGAAGGTTTGGAGATAAAGAAATTGGATTGAGATTAGTAGGTTGAAGTCTAGAACACGTTCAGGATCTACTTTTCGATTTAGAAAGAAAGAGAGGTAACGATCCTCTGCCTCACAATTTTGGAAATTAGGGTTTGAAAGAGATGACTCAGGTGCCCTAAGTCTCTTTTTATGTCTTACTTCGGGATTTTTGGTCTTAAACAATTTCGAGTTAGATCTTGAAGAAAATTAAGAGATTGTGACAATCTGAAATCTGAAAGTTTTAATGGCAAAAATGCTAGGGTTTTTAGATAAGATTCTAAATGGATGAGACATCGATACGTGTAGATTTGAATATCTTTTAAACATAAAATCACATAAAAGTATCGATATATTTGAAGAATGTATCGATCTTTTCTTAGATCTTAAAGATAAATAGATCTTGCTTGAAGAGGTTTTGATACTTGTTGCTTTTTTAGGTACGATTAACGATACTTAAAGTTGAGCGTATCGATACATATGGATGAGAATATGAACAGATTCATATTTGAAAATGTCTTTTTAATGTGCATTTAATTTTAGCGGTTGATAATGGGTCCTTCAAAATTTTCGAGTTACACATGGTTGCCAATTGATTTAAGCTAAAGTATTGATTCTTGAAAATGTATTGATATGTACTGGAATGGAATTCCAATATCAATACATTTTAGGATTGTGTCGATTTCAAATCAGCTATGTATATGAATATCGATACAATTCCAGTGGTGTATCAATCTATTATAGGGATATCAATACTTTGTGACTAATATATCGATCTAACTTCATCCAAAATCAATATTTAGCCAGCCTTACACACATATAAACAAACTCAAACAAGATTCAACCAATTTCCATCATTCCTAATTCATTTCTAATTGCACAAAAACGGTCCCTATCAAGTAGTTTGGTGAAGATGTCAGGTAATTGAAGATTTTTGTTTATATACTCTAGACAAACATCTCCTTTATTAATATGATCTCTAATAAAATGGTGACGGATTTCTATGTGCTTAGTCCTAGAGTAATGAACAGGGTTTTTAGTTAAGTTTATAACTCTTGTGTTATCACACAGAATTGGAATTTTACTAAGATCTAATCCATAATCTTGTAATTGATGTTTAATCTATAAAAGTTGTGCACAACAACTACCTACGGATATGTATTTGACTTCGGTAATGGAAAGTGCAACCGTATTTTATTTCTTACTAAACCAAGATACTAACACATTTACTATGAAGTAACAAGTACCACTTATACTTTTTCTATCTACTTTACACCCTCTATAATCAGCATCTAAATAGACTTTCAAACTAAACTCACCATCCTTTGGATAGAATAATCCTAGGTTAGGTATGGCTCTTAAGTATCTGAAAGTTCGTTTTACCGTTACAATGTGTGACTCCTTGGGATTGGATTAAAATTTAGCACATACATACACTCCATAAAGAATGTCTAGTCTAGAGACGATTAAATAAAGTAGTGATCCTATCATGCCTTTATATAATTTTTTATCTATGTTTTTTCCTATTTCATCCTTATTTAATGAAGTGGAAGTGCTCATAGAAGTTTGAATAGATTTACCCCTTATCATGTTAAATTTTCTTAGCAATTCTTTTATATATCTTGATTGAGAGATGTAAGTTCCATCATTTCTTTGTTTAATTTGAAGTCCTAGAAAGAAGTTTAGTTCTCTCATCATGCTCATTTCAAATTCACCTTACCTAAGATTTGAAAATTTAATACACAAAAACTCATTTTTTGAAGCACAAATGATATCATCAACATATATTTGCACCAACAAAATATTATCATTTTTAGTTTTAATAAAAAGAGTAGTATCAACTCTTCCCCTTACAAAGTTATGTTCTAGCAAAAATTCACTAAGTCTTTCATACCAAGCTCTAGGTGTTTGTTTTAAATCACAAAGTGCCTTAGTGAGTTTATAGACATGATTTGGAAATTTATAGTTTTCAAAACCAGGAGGTTGTTCAACATAGACTTCTTCATTTATAAATTCATTTAAAAATGCACTTTTGACGTCCATTTGATAGAGTTTGAAACCGTTATAACAAGCAAATTCTAATAGCACTCTAATGGCTTCTAATTTTGCTACGAAAGCATATGTTTCATTGTAGTCTATTTCTTCTTCATGACTATATCCTTGTGCCACTAGTCTAGCCTTATTACAAGAGATATTCTTATTTTCATCTAGTTTATTTCTAAATGCCCATTTGGTACCTGTAGTTGGATAGTCATTTGGTCTAGGTACTAAGGTCCAAACTTTATTTCTTTGAAATTGATTTAATTCCTCTTACATAACAATTATCCAATTTTCATTATTTAGGGCTTCTTCAACTTGTTTTGGGTCAATTTGTGAGACAAATACTAGTTTTTGAACTTCATCTAGATTTTCATCAATTTCTTTTATTCTTCTTCTTGTTTTAATATTTTGAGAGAGATCTTCTATATGAGTTCTTTAGTGATTTGCTCTTCTTCTTCTATAATTTCACTTTCCTTTTCTAAAGGTTTATCATTTAAGTTTAAATTCTCTAAGCTTTCAATGACTTCCAATTCTTTCTCTTTTTCTTTAGCAATCAATTTAGCCAAGTCAAAATCAAATTCATCAAAGGTTATATACCCACTTTCTTTCACGACTTAAGTTCTTCTATTGAAAATTCTATAAGCTTTGCTTGCTTTTGGAGGAGTAGTCTATAAATATTCCTAAATCAGATTTTGGCTCAAATTTTTCAAGATTGTCCTTGGTATTAAGGATATAACAATTGAATCAAAATACCCTAAAGTATTCAATCTTGGGTTTCCTTTTGAAAGATTAGCTCATATAGAGTCTTGTTCAATATTTTTCTAATTAGAACTATATTTGTTATGTGACAAGAGGTGTTAATAGCCTCAGGTCAAAAGTATTCGGGCAGGTTATATTCACTTAGCATTGTTCTATCCATTTCTTTAAGAGTTCTATTCTTTCTTTCAACAACTCTATTTTGTTAAGGGATTCTAAGTATAGAAAAGTTGTGAGAATATCCATTCTCATTGCAAAGGTTTTTAAATTCTTTGTTTACAAATTTTCTACTTTAATCACTTTTAATTTTAAAGCCTATTTCATTTTCAACCTGTCTTGAGAATTTATTAAATGTTTCAAATGTATTTCTTTTGCTATCCAAGAAGAATACCCATATGAATTTTGAATAATCATCTACAATTACATATGCATAAAGTTTTTCTCCTAAGGATGCAACTCTATTTGATTCGAAAAGATCCATATATAATAGTTCTAGAGGTCTCGCTGTGGAAAACAAGTTTTATGATTTAAATGATGTTTTAACTTGTTTTCCTCGTTGACAAAGACTACATATTTTATCTTTTATGAATTTTAGATTGGGGAGATCTCTCAACAAGCCTTGTTTAGCAAGTTTTTGTAAAAGATTCATACTACAATATCTTAGTCTTCTATGCCACATCCAAGAATCATCACAAAGAGCTTATAATTTTAGACCTTACCTCAGCTGTTGTCTCCAAAGATTACATCTTTTTGTTCTTCTTTCTTTAAATGGAGAAATAGCTTCTTATTTTCCATCATATGTCTTAAGCAATCGCTATCAAGGAACCACTTATTTTTGTACTTGTTACTTTTCACATGCAGTACCTACAAAAGAGATAAGTTTATTTTGATACCCAAGTGATTTTGGGTCTATAAGCATTAGTTTTACCTTTGAAAGTCTTGGCCATCTTAGCATGCATAATCTCCATAAATTGTGTTCCATTAGGCACCCACACAATTTTAGGTCCATTATACTTATTTTTCTTATGTAGACATGTATTGCTATAGTATCCTTTCCTATTGTAATAATAAGTAATGGATAATGTTACTTATTGTTTAGATTTTACAAAATAGTTAGCATAGGTCTTTTGTTTAATTCTTTGTTTATAGCCAAGTCTGGCATTATCAAATATTAGTTTTTAACTACCTAAAAATTTATCTAAGGTTTGCTTTCCCTGTGTAAATTTTGCTAACAAATTTTTAAGGATAATTATTTTATCTTTTAAGTTTTTGTTTTCATTTTTCAATGTGTTACACTCTGTAGTCATGTTAGAATCATTTTTATGCTCAAGTTCACTAATTTTTAATTTTAATAACTCATTTTCTTTTAGTGTTAAGGAATTCATTTTCTTTAATTCTTTATGCTTAACATATAATTTCTGAAAATCATCCCTAAGTTCTTTATATAAAACACATAAGTCATCTTCTAGCAAGTCGTCATTATCATTACTTGTGCATGTGTCATAATAAGATGAATTTTGGTCAAGGGATATTACCTCATCCTCTTGCTTTCCCATGAGACAGAAGTTGGCTCTCTCATTTTTCAAAGATGAAGCGCTATCTTCACTTGATGAATCATCCCATGTCATCTTCATTGCATTCTTCTTCTTTTTGTCCTTCTTATCCTTTCTTAGTAAACATTTGGGTCTTGTATGTCTCGATTTCTTGTACTCATAGCAAATGATTTCTCATTCTTTTTCTTTTTCATTGCTTCTCTTGAATTTATCTTTTCTTATATGATCTCTTCTTTTCTAATTTCTTCCCTTGTTAAAGTACTTTTTGAATTTCTTAGCCATGAGGAGAAATTCGCCCTCCTCAGATTCTTCTTCACTTTCATCATCTTCTTCTTCTTCTTCTTTTTTGGTGATCTTCAAGGCTATGTTTCTCTTTCCTTTCTCTTTGTCTTCATTATCATTCTGTCTGTCTTCCAACTCATATGTCATAAGTGATCCAAAAAGTTTTTCAAGTGGCAATGTCCTTAGTTCTTTTGCCTCTTTAATTGCAGCCACTTTGGCTTCCCAGCTTCCAAGTAGACTTCTCAAGATCTCAGTGACAACATCTGCATTTGAATAAGATCTACGAAGAGTTTTAAGCTTGTTAATAATGTCAGTAAACTGAGTAAACATGTCTTTAATGCTTTCATGTAATTTCATTTTAAATAATTCATTGTCATGAAATAACATGCTTATTTTTGAGTCTTTGACTCTACTAGTGCGTCACATGTGACTTCAAGTATATCTCAAATTGATTTAGCAATTTCACATCCTTAAATTCTATTAAATTCAGCTCTATCTAAGGCATAATAGAGTATGTTTAAAGCTTTCCCATTTAGAGTGAATCTATTTCTTTCCTCAGGTGTCAATTCTCTCTTTGGTTTTAGTTTTCTCTCTTTAGTCAGTACATCCTCTATTATGGGTGGAAAGTAGCCATCTTCTATAATATTTAGGATCTCAAAGTCTAGAGTTGTCAAAAAGATTTTCATCCTCTTTTTCTAATAAGTATAATCATGTTCCATTAAAGAATGGAGGCCTATTTGTAGATTATCCCTCAACTACTTGTATAAGGTTGCTGCTAAATGTCATTTTTTATCTATTTCTCAAGGTTGTTAATCCTATTTCACTGAGTTAGACTCTGATATCACTTGTTGACAATACCTAAGAGAGGGGTGAATTGGGTTTTTAAAACTTTAAGATCTTAAAATGGATGCAATGCAATACAACAAATAAAACAATAGTAGAGAGAGAAAGACAAACACAATTTATAGTGGTTCAGCAAAGCTTGACCTACGTCCACTCTCTCAGATAAGGATCATCACTACCGAGGTTCTACAATCTTCTTGTTTTAGATGGGTCAAATGAAACCTAATACAACTCCTTCTAAGGTGAAGGACAACCATACACTTACTTTCTCACTGATAAAGAGTAATCCACAACAATCTTCTTTATTTCAGGTGAAGATGTGCCCAATATAATATTATAATTGTATTTAGATTTTTAGATCTCACACTAGAGTAGATATACCAATATGCTCTCAGAAGGAAAAATTATCTCATGATAAGAATTAAAAATTTTGCAGTAGAGAGAGAAAGTCACTATTTTCGTAGAGAATATTCTTTTTTTTAATGTTTTTAATTTGATCACAATAATAACTCTTTATTCTTTTTCATTATTCTTCTTTTATTTATATTCATTATTTTTGCAAAGACCCTTGTGTCTAACAGCTTGACTCTACGTATTTAATATCTGTCATAAATGCTGTAGAAGTTACTGTTGAGCCTAAATTTCAAAAAAAAATATTGATCCCTTTTTGCTATATAATTGCTCTTTATGCAAAAATTGAATATGAGTCCCGAGTTTCGATCTATTTGTTTTTACATATCGATCTGATTCACTTCTTAAATAATTTTCAACTCTCTGGAATTGCAACATATCGATTTGGTTTGCTCTGTAAATATTTTGCAACTCTCTAGACAGGATATGTATTGATCTCCTTGAACTCAAGTATCGATCTGGTCTACCTTGTAAATATTTTGCAACTCTCTGGACAAGATATGTATCGATTTCTTTTAACTTAGGTATCGATCTAGTCTAACTTGTAAATATTTTGTAACTCTTTGGACAAGGCATGTATCGATCTCTTTGAACTCAAGTATCGATTTGGTCTACCTTGTAAATATTTTGCAACTCTCTAGACAAAGCATGTATCGATCTCTTTGAACTCGGGTATCGATCTGCTTCATAAGTGTTTGTCTGTTCTTCAATAGTATCGATCCTTGATCTTAAAGTATCGATCCATTTGCTTTTGTATATCGATTCTGTTGAGCTTTCAAGACCCTTTCAAACAAGTTTGTTAAGAATTGATTATAAGCATATTTGTATATTAGTTGCTTCATTTTACAATAAGTTTTAGATCATTTTATCATCATGTATTAGCTTGACATTTACGATAATACTTAGTCATCATCGAAAACAAATAAATATATTCAAATCATCAATATGATATCATCAGTAAGCACTTCCAATCTTTTCATACAAACTCGATCTGCCCAAAATTGAAACTAGTTCGATTTTTGCTGAGATTCAAACTTAGTCAAATCAACAAATCATCTTCGAATATACATTGCAATGACATTATATATTTATGAGAAAATAAATAAGTTCATATAATAGGAACGATCCTAATTAATTTTCACCAAGAATCCCTTATTCTAAATCGGGGACCATCTCTCTCCGTGGTTTACCTCTTCCTCTTCCCTTACATGGAGACATATTTTTACAAAATAAACGCAGTTTAATCATATATGTTTTACAACAGCATATACTAATCTATGACTTGACTCACTTAAAGTCCATTGGATAATTTTTTAAAAAAAAATCATTTTCAAAATTATGTTCAACCCATTTAAAAACATTCAACTATTTTCAGAAATATTGGAAAACATTTTTCAAACCAAATGCTCTATACCAATTAAATTGTCACGCCCTGTACCTGAGGTCCACCCTTGACAATCGCCACAGACCCTCATGCACCATCTTTACCTGAAATGTATCAAGAGAGCCTGTAAGGCTTCCCTTTTTCCTGTAACTCATAAAATCCTGAAAAATAATTTATAATCAAAATTCTCATCTATGGGAGCATTATCAAGGAATTGATCATCCATGATCAAATCACCCACAACAATATCAAATAAATAAATAATAAATATTATAGAAATTTATTTTCAATTCGAGTTGAACAAACAATAAATAATTACATGAACATTTTTAATTTTTACAAATACTTTTCAAACTCCAAATAAAATACATACACGTTAATATATATATATATATATATCCAATAGACCTAAAGTACATGTGTGAGTTAAGAGAGAGAACCTACCCAGAGTATCGTAAGCTCTCTACTGCTATCACAAGCCCAGCGAGCACTAACGCTTCTAACCTAAAAGCTAAAATTGTGAGGGATAAGCATACAATTATATTCAGTGAGTAAATACATATATACATCTGTATACATACATGCACACACACTTTTAAGTTTTTAGATATCAGGATTTCATTATTAGTATGCTCAAAATACATATATACATCTCATGTACAACAAATGACTATAAAACAATTTATTAATATGCATTTAATTTAAAACCTCCAAACCAGGCTGGCCAGACTATCTCGACCATTACCTTGGCCGAAGCAACGTCGAAATCTATTAGTAAGCATGTTATGCATAAAATCATATGCAATGCCTTTTGATAAAATAATTATTCCTTTCTCTGTTTGTAAAACTTGCAATTATAAAACATTGTCCATCTCACATGTGTTAGCCCCGAGTAGTCACTTGGTGATAAAGTGACGATTCTCGTCATAACCGTCAAGTCCAAGAGATCTCTATCAAGCTGTCAGGACTTTTCATAGGGTCTTTGTAATCGTACACACGTGCTCGACACACAGTGGGCTTACCATGGCTTATCCCCCTTATACAGCCCC
Organism: Cedrela odorata; assembly: GCA_035584115.1. NCBI lineage: Eukaryota > Viridiplantae > Streptophyta > Magnoliopsida > Sapindales > Meliaceae > Cedrela > Cedrela odorata. The sequence goes on along the minus strand of JAXCLQ010036452.1, from coordinate 11,052 downwards.
ACTGTGGCTCCATTCACCTATACAACCTCTCATAGGTCCGTCTATAGGCTACCTCTATGTATATATAGTAAATAATAGACAAGCCCAAAGGCTATATCACAATATCTGGCCTTAATGACCTCATCACCAATATACATGCGTTAAAACAATTCATTTCCAAAACAGTGGCGTAACTATGTAAAATTAAAACCCGGCCTCCATGGCCATAACATTTTCAAACAATGTTCACAAACATATAATTCAAATTTAGTCTTTTTGGCCATTTCATGCACATATATCAAGTAAAACTTTAACAGCAAACCACAATATTTAAACCATCCCAATATTATGTAAACAACAGTAAATAATTCCATTTTTACATTTCAAAGCACTTGTTTAACATGCAAGCGAACATATTAATATCACATGCATTCTATTTATATAATTGTGTATGTATAAATTTACTCACTGTAAGGGAAGGGTAATCACTCTCATTACGTGTCCTCGTATCTCCTCGACACTTCACTTGAATTTTCGGAACCTAGTATCACACATACATATTTTAAATAAATTTCACATCCCCAAATAATTATACTTATATGTATAAAAATGGAATGTTCGTAAAGAACATGGCTAAATGTTTTGAGTTGATACACAACACATTCATGAGACTTAACTAATAGGCTATTTGTTCAATTTCCAATAATAAAATCCTATGGCCATTAACATCCAAATTTCACCTTTACGTCTAAAACGACTATGCCTATCTTTAATAACATTCAACATGTACACATCTTCATAAAGTTTTATGTACTGCAGTTCTACACAAATCTATATTTTTGACAAATATAAATACAATTATTCCAATGACGAATCAACACATATTCGATGTCATATTCTTTCAATTATCACTCTAAAACACAAGTCTATGTTTCCTATGCATAAATCAATGAAATTCTCAAATTTGTATTTTCGTCTAAAATGGATATACATGTTTCAAGCAATATTCAACACATATACTATCACCATATATCTCCAATTCACCCAAATTAACATAAATTCGAGATTTCCTATGCGAATATAAGCGAAAATTTATGGATAAACAGTAACCTCGACATTTCAACATTCTCAAAATTGTAAAATCATGACTATAATGGGTTAATAGATTAAACGACTAATCGAAACAGCTCTAATTTTGATTCCAAACCCATTTTTTTGCTCCTCACCCATTCTTACTTTTCTTAACTCATAATTAATACCAATGCGAAGAGGAGAGGATGAGGAGTCATTTGAGGGCGGAAATTTAATGGAACAATAGAAATTTGGAGTAATGAAGAGAAATAGAGAGAGAAAAAAAAAACTTAGAGAGAGAGTGTTTTAAGTTTTTTAGAGAGAGAGGTAAAAAAAACAAGTGAAGGGCTTGGGTATATATAGAAAAAGGGGTGAAAAGACCAAAATGTTATTAAAATCATTGAAAAATTCGCAAAAATCTGTTTTTTCTAGCAAACTGGTCAACCTTTTCCGAAATCGGTCTATCAGATTGCTACAATACGTGAACAATGTCATGAAAAGTGTGCTACAGTGCTACTGTGTCGCCCAAAACGGTTGACTGTTTTCTCAATCCAGTCGACGAGTTTCCAAATTAGCTACTACTGCTCGACCGTTTTTCCAATTCGGTTGACCAGTTGCTACTATAATTTACTACAGTACCTCCATTGCAGTAAATTGATTTTTATTATTTGAAAATCTTGCAATTTTAGTTCCTAAGACTTTGCAGTTTAGTCCCTTTTTAAGTTTTCAAAAAATACAACTGAGTTTATATTAATTATTTCATTAAGCTAACTTAAGTTCTTCTAAACCTCAATAATGTGTCAGTTAAACCTTAAATCATGCACTTGTAATAATAATATATATCATTAAATGAAAATTTTACCCCCATGTTCAAAGAGCAGAATTTCACACTATCGAAACATTAAAAAAAATATCGAATTATTTTTCTATATTCAAGGATTTGTTTGTTACATACTAAAAATTTAAAGACATGCAATTCATACTAATTAAGGGATATACCTGTCAAATAATTAATTTTATTAATAGAACTTTAATGAAATTTAATACGAAGTTGCATGAAAAATTATTGAAAACTTTATTTTTATTTGTTATTTTGTTAAAACTAAAAGAATAATGTATTATTACCCTATTAAAAAAACTTTGTTAAATAAAAAAATCTTATATATATGTTGAAAACTTGGAAATATGTTAGGAATATTAATTAGATGCTTTTTTGAATAAATTTAAATTTGTAATATTCAGATAAGTAAATAAGCAGATAAGTTTCATTTTTATTTTTCTAGATATTACTTCTTAAGTAATATCTAATTATCTACGATTGTTAAAGATTATTTAGAAAACCACAGTTATATATCAATGAAATAAAGATTTCATCTAAGTTTTCATGGTATCAAAGCCTAAAGTTGCATTATCCAGTTCAAATTAAGGAAAAATTTTGAAAATAACCCTTTTTGAACTCCTGTTTACCATTCTAACCAATCTAAATTTAATCTTACTAAACGGTCCAATTTCAGATTATTTAGACGATTTATATTTTATATTAAAAATAAATTAAGAAATAAATTTAAAAAATAAATAAATAACAAAAAAATTAATATATAGTGTATTGAATAGTTTTTTAAATTTATAATTTTTTTATTATTTAAGTATAAAAAATATTAATTTTTATTATATAAATTTATTTTAAAAAAACTGAAACTTAAATAAAATTAATTTAAAAAAGCATTAAAAAAAAGTTTATTGTTTATATATTTTTTAATTTTGATAATTTTTTAAATTTAAAAAATAAGTTTAAAAAAAAAGGCCCACTGGCCTAAGCGTGCCACGTACTAAGGCAAAGGCCTTTTTTTAATTTTTAATTTTTTTTACTTTTTTACTTTTTTATTTTTTTATTTTTTAAATTTAAAAAAAAATAAATAAACAAAATCCTGGCTAGCACTAGGCCAGCCTAGCAATGTCCTCAAGCCAAAGGTCATTTTTTTAATTGTTTTTAGCTTGTTGATATTTTTAATTTTTTAAAATTTATAAATTAATTAAAAATAAAAATTAATAAAATAATAAAAATGGCTCTATGCCAGAGCACAATTCACTTTTTCACATTATTTAAAGAGATCATTTTATTCATTTCTCAACACTTCTAACATTTCAATTCTTTCTTTCGTTCATCGATGAACTAGTATTTTGACGACAACAAGTAAATTTTATTATTTATTTTTTAGCATTTATATTCATTTTTTTTATTTGTAAGTTTTTTTATTCTATAAATTTAGCACTTGTATTCATTATTTTTTAAATTTGCTAAATTTTATTATTTAATTAGTTAGCACTATAATGTGATATTTTGATTTAGAAATTGATATAGGAATTGTAGAATTTGTCCAAATAAACTTAGTTGGCATTGTGATATTTTGATTTTGATTCACAAATTGGTCTTGCATGTTTGGTGGTGGCATGGCTCACGAATATGGAATTAATTTTTAATTATTACTTGATAATAATAATAATAATAATAATGGGTTACATTTAAGATTTTAAAATTTATCAATACTTTGTTATTATTTCTTAATAATTATTTTGTTAATTATTAGTAATTAATTTTTTAATTATTTTAATTGAATTACTTTTAATTTAAAATTTGCTTAAAGTAAATTTTAAAATTAACTAAATATTAACTTCTTTATTAATTGCAATATATGCATTAAGTTAGTTTGTTTATTAATTAAATTTGTTTTTGAATTTGTACTAATTTAAATTTTGTAATCAATAATTGTTTTGGTTAATTCATGTATGAATTTGTAAATTTTATTATCTAATTAGTTAGCAGTATGATGTGATATTTTGATTCACAAATTGGTGTAGAATATTTGGTGGTGGGCAAGATTCATGAATATGGAATAATATATGTGATATTCAATTATTATTAGTTGAAAATAATAATAATCGGTTACATTTTAGATGTCAAAATTTATCATTACTTTGTTATTGTTTCTTAATAATTATTTTTTATTTTTAGTAATTAATTTTTAATTAATTTAATTGAATTATTTTTTATTTAAAATTAGCTTAAAGTAAATTTTAAAATTAACTAAATATTAAAAGATTTTATTAATTGCAAGATATGCATTAAGTTAGTTTGTTTATTAATTAAATTTGGTTTTGAATTTGTACTAATTTAAATTTTGTAATCTGTAATTGTTTTGGTTAATTTATGTATGAATTTGTATTAATTTAAACTTTTACCTAAACTCGACCTTAATTTTCTAACTAATTAAATAAATTTAATATATTTTGTAACCTTTTAGATATGGCTGAGATTGTGTCGATTGAGGTTCGTCACAATGGATCATGAGTTACATTATCAGACAGTTCTGAGAAATACCATGGTTGAAGAGTCCGACTTTTACCCGTTTTAAGGAACGTCAAGTTCCAACAGTTATTACACATAAATACAACTATACTAAAATAAATCAAGTGAAATTCACAATCCATATTCAAACAAGTTTTACAGACAGTGAAATCGGATCTCTGATATATAGTGCAGAACCTGCAAACTTTAAAATAATTAAATTTTATTTTATTTCGATATTAATTATAAATTTACGAAATTTTAAGTTCGAAGGAATCGGTCTAAGTTACGCATGTGTAGTTAATTCGAAACTTAATTAATAAAATGCCTTAAACATACATATATAGATCTAAGTATGTGATTTTAGTTTTCTTTTATTCTAATGATAATTATAAATAGTATAAGGACTAGATTGAAGAGTTTTTAAAACTCAAGGGGTGAAAATATGAAATTTTTATAAGTTAGGGAAAAAGTGTAAATAGTAAAAAATATTAGGCCATTATTAAAATATTCATATTATATTACTGCCCAATGAATGTTACTGAGCTAAGTCCAAAATTTTACTAAGTGGAGGCCAAATTTAATTAAGTAAGCCCAAATTTTATTTATGTAATTGTAAGCTCAAAATAAAAATAAATAAATAACAATAGACCAATTAAAGGTAAATAAGAAAAAAAAAATGCAGTGAATAAAAAGAGAGCAAAACTTAGGCCGCAAGTTATGTTTTAAGTCTCCAAATTATAATTGTTCTACTTTCTTTATTTAGACTATAGAAAAGAAAAAGTAAAGAAAGACAAGTGTGTTTTATTGGTTAATTATGTTTTACTTATCAATTCAATTTTGTAAACTTTTCAACAAGTTTTTAGACCAATTAAAAAAGTGATCAAAAGAGAAAAATAAAAGCAAAAGAAGGCAATGTGTTAGGCAAAAATGAAGAAACAAAAAAAAGGAGAAAATAATTGCAAATTGAATTCAAATAATGCTACATGACCGGACCCACATGTGATTATATATAACCAATAATTTTCTTTATTTAAGCATTTTACATTTATTAAGTTTTAAAGAATAAGTTTCAAGCAAATTTTAGAAACGTAGTGAAGAGTGTAGAAAAAATCAAAAACGGAGTGTCACACCCCTGCCCGTGGGGTCCACACCTGATAACTGCCCAGACCCTCGAGACACATTCTTATTCCTGAACATATCCCTCAGGCCTGTAAGACGCCTTGGGTACCTATTCCCTGTATAATTACTCACATATATCTCAAAACAATTCTGCAAAACACATGCACATAAATATGCCTCTTCGAGACGATTTTTAATCGTTTCACAAATAAAAATATATTTAATTTACAAATAATATAGGGAACACATCAAATTATATTATTTCAAATTCATAAATATATACATACAACAGTTTCTCAAAACATACCCAGTGGACTAATTTAAACCTGTCAATGAGTCGAGGAAGTAAACGATACTTGAAGGTTCTACACCCTTAATTGATCACCACCCCTAATTACCGTTCTTGGTTACTCTTTATTTCCTGAAACTGGGAGATGAGGGGGGTAAGTATATGGGGATATACTCCGTGAATAGATAAAAATACAGTTTAATAAAACATTTAATAATGCACATAAATCAATGTAGTCTGATAAAAACATGGCTTGTCATTCAAATTTCTAGGCTTGTTGCTGTTCTCAGTAATTACCTTGGCCGTAGTAATCTCGAGACCGTTAGTAAGCTTTATGCACTGAAAGCAATGCTCATTTTAATATAACCATTTCATTTTTAAATATAAATAATGCATGCTGTCTTTCTAAAACTGGCCTACCACTAACGTTCGCCTAGAGTAGTCATGTGGTGATACTCATGATTGTCGTGGAAAATCCCACAGGTGGGCAAATTCCTATCATCATATCCACCCATATAATTGCCTCACTTACGGCGCACTCACCTAGGTTGCCTCTCATAGGTTCGTCCCTAGGTTACTACCCTGTAGCTACAATCTCATACATACTTGACCTTCCCGTCCATCACCAATTTCAAAGCCACAAACATGTATATATTCAAATCAATTTTATTTCAAATCACAATATAGACATACAATTTCAACAGCAAACTTGGCCTCCTGGCCATTTACATAAAACTTCAATAACACAAGCCATTTGCATATATCGTAAAAACAATAATAATAAATCTATTCCTTAAAACATAAAACTGTAAGTTTTATAAAATAGTTTCAAAGTAAAAAAGTGTTTAGATCCACTCACAGTGACAGGAAGAGTATTCACTCCCGATTCTAATTCACGCGTCTAGTGTGTTCCTCTCTCAGGTGTTCGACTCCCAATATCACAAATATGCAGTCTCATAAATTCAATATTCCAAATAATTATATCATGCACGAAATGTGATTTTTCTGACTAATATGTCCACAATTCATTAGTTTTATATATTTTATATTACGAGGCCATTTATCCAATTCCCAACAATGAAATCTTATGGCCGAAATTATTCCAAATCTCACATTTACGTTTAACACGACTATATTTATTCCCAACAACACTTAAATTTCCAATAAAATGCTCTACGAGCACAATTATCACTATTTAACATAATTTTATGTCACATTTCAACTATTATATCAATTAAAAAAATTCCTATTCGAATATCATATTTGTCCACTAAATATGCCCAAAAAGCTTAGCTTAACACATATAAAATCATCACAGCACTTAATCTAACACCAATTTAACCTTAGTAACATTTCCAAAACATAATTCAATGAAATCCCACATTCGTATTTTCGTCTAAAACGATTTTACAAATTCCTATCAGTACTCAATGCATATATATAATATCATGTGTTTCTAATTAACTCAATTTAACACATAACTACAACTCATACGTGAAGATTTGTGAAATTTCTGAATGAACAGTAAAATCAAATTTCTAAATGTTGCAAAATCATGAAATCAAGCCTATAACGAATAATTAGACTTACCAATACTCCATAGAGGCCTTTAGAAATCTCAATTAGGCCTTTAAATGCAAAAGCCCCAAGTTTTCCTCGAAACCCAAATTTGTTCTTCTCTCAATCTTGCATTTTCTAGCCCAATATCAGTAATTAAAGAGGAGGTGATGGGGAGTCATTTGGTGGCAAAAATTTTAAAAATAATCGAAAGAAATTTACGAAATTGAAGAGAGAAGTGAAAGAGAGTATTTTAGAGAGAGAAATAAATTTGGGAGTCTGTTTAGTGAGTGAAAACAATAAGAAACTATTTAGGTGCTTGATATATATATATATATAATGAATAAAAAGACCAAAATACCTTTAAAATCTTTGAAATTTCCTCAAAAACACCTATTTTTCTAGCAAACCAGTCAACCTTTCTCAAAAACAGTCGACCAGAGAGCTACAGTAACCGTGAACAATACTATAATACTCGAAAACAACCGTTCTGTCGGTCAACAGTTTTCCTAACTCGATCGACCGTTTTCAATTGCTACAATAAGTTCTACAGTGCCTTTGCTATAGTAACTCGATTTTTTACTATTTAAAAATCTTGCATTTTGGTCCCTAAAAACTTTCAATTTAGTCCCTTTTTAAATTTTGAAAAATATTTATAAATTCATATTAATCATTCGTTAAGTTAATTTAAGTTCTCCTAAGTCTAGTTAATGTGTCAAATAAATCTTGAATCATGTATGTGTGATACTGAATATCTTTAAATGACCATTTTACCCTTTTGTTCGAAGAACAGGATTTACACGGAGAGAATGAAAGGAGAAAATGAGAGAGATCAAGAGAAATGAAGGAAATATGGATGGGAGAAATGGAAAGCAAAGGGAAGGCGATGTTGGCCAATTAAAGGGGTGAGAGAGCAAAAAAGAAAATGAATAGCAAAGAGAAAGATGAGAGGATTGACCAAGACAAAAGAGAAGAAGGAAGTGTTGCTGTGAAGAATGGAAGAGAAGAAAAGAAGAGAAAGATAAAAAAAGAGTTGATGTTGCTTCACATGAGGTAAAGGAAAACCTTTTCATTGTTTTAAGTTTTGGAAAATCAAACATATATTGATTTGTGATGTTAGAAGGATGTGAATGATGCATGTAGCTGTAGTTGAGTGAAATTAGGAATAAATGGCAATGATGCTAAATACATATGTGATAGTGAAGTATTGGAGTCCATATATGAATATGGCATTGATTTATGTTGTGGCTTGTTGGTTGTATTGGGTATTGTTTATGTATGGAAAGTGTGCAATTGTGAATTGGTTGTGGAAAATGTTAACCAAGGCAAAGAATGATACATGTGGTGGGCAATATTTGCATGTAAAAATGTTATGAAAATGGTTTAGATATTATTTATATGAGGAAGGTTTGATGATAAGGAAAATGAGGTGAAATGATGATGGGTAGTGAATGAAGCATAAAAAAAAAGGGTTGTAAAATTGTAGTTGAAAAATTTATCTGCAGTGTTTGTATGTGCGCAATGTGGCAAAAACACTTGCAAAACCAAGCCAAATGTGAGCAATTGTTATGTGCTCCTATATGGGTATTTAAAAGACGAAAAAATGAAGAAATTAGGGGTGATAGGTCGTAGCTTTAGTGGCCGGAAGGTGTCAAAATCATATGGCCAAAACAAGGTAAGATGATTGTTGGAAATTCTGACCAGGGCTCTGAAAAGTAAAATCTGAGAGAGTTTTTGATATCATATTGAGGCATCGTAATTTTTATGGAAACTAGACATCTAGGAGTACAACATATCTAAAATTCAGCTCATTTTACAAAGAAATAAGATTGTTTTAAATTTTTGAAATGATAGCCCTGCTGGTGATATACCCTATTTTAGTGCGTCACATGTCGAAAACTTGGTGTAACTTGAGTAATCATAGTCAAAATCCAAATCTACAAAGTGCAGTGGAGATTAGACTCATAATAGAATGTATAATTTAAGTCAAAACACATTACCGATTTCGAACAGCATACATTTGTCGAAAGCATAGAATGTAAAATGTTGAATAAAATGGGTTTTAGAACAAAGTTAGTTAGTGACTTAGGTAAAAATTTAGATGTGAATACAATAGAGAATTAAAACCACATTGAGGTTTTGATTAAGTGAAAAATCCAATTATAATATGTATATTTATTTATTAGATAAATATGTTATATTAAATCTTAACGAGAAATCGTTTAATTGTAAGTTAACCATCAAACTAGTCGACGCCAATACCATGAATCAAGTAGAATAAATCATAACCAGTGAGTGGATAATCTATTTTCAAAATGTTTTATTTTTCAAAAAAATATTATTTATACAAAATATTTTATTTATGAATGTTTTAAAAAAAACAATTTAAATGAATATTTATTTTATTTCTTTAAAAGTATCGTTAATTCAAATGTTTAAAATGCACATATTTTATGGATTTGTTTTAACTGTTTAATTATGCTATGAACTCAATGTTTATGAATATTTGATATGTTTGAAATTAATATATTGGAGTAAGAGTAAATTGTTAGAAAAATGTATTGGATATGTGTGAATTGTTCTGTGGATGACTAATTTGAAATAAAACGATTTTATGTGAATACATGATGTATATGATAAATATTGTGAAATGGATTTTATGTTGTAAATTGGTGTATCGTGCTCTTAATAGCGCTTCTGTATAGATGACCCTCATTTACTCAGGGGAAACGTAAGGGAGTGAGATAATGTTTTTGGACATGGGTAAAATTCCCACAGTAGTCCAATTTATGATTAGTGGACAAGAAGATCCCACCAGGGTATTAAACAGAACAATGAGCTCACATGCTTTGTTTTTGTGAGCAGCAAAAGCGCGATGCAAAAAAGGAACTTCTAGGCGTGCAACCGCCGCAGAGGAGCTGTGGCTATCTTTATAAATCTATGGAATAGGCTCCCAATTGATCTTGACATTCACACATGCATGTTTCGACTTTCAAAAACATGCTCTATTCACATATTCAAAAACAAAGATAAGACTCACCTTTGGCTTCGCAATTCGGGATAGCAACAAATTTGCTCCCTCAAGTGATCCATAAGTCGATGTGATGAAGCCGTTTTTGACTTGTTCAGGATTTGCACGTACTGGTTTGAGCTTCAACAAGCTCACCAAGCTTTCTCTCTCTACGATTTCTTCTTCTCTCTTTTCTGTTCAAGCTCCGGTTCACAGCTTAAGCTTGTTTCCCTTTTCTGTCTTTGCTTTGGTTCACAACTAAGCACTCTTAAGCTTGCTTCCTCAAGCAACTTACGATTTGAAAGAAAAGAAGAAGCTTTTTCAGTTTTTCAAAAACAGAGAAGAAAAACGAAAAACAAAGAAATAAAAACCTAAACTCTCATAATGTATTCTATGTATATATATCTATGTAAGCTTAACACATAAGCTTCGTGTTTATCTAATTTCAATTAGATAAATATGCACCGACTCCACCCAACCGACTTGCATCTCAAAAAAAATCAAGTTAAAATTTAATGCAAGAAGTGAGTCATTGTTTTTAGGTCAACAATATGCCTTCTTAATCAAATGCATGCATTACATTAATACACATATATATTAATACATTATTAATATAATATATATACATTAATCAAATTAACATATATATATATATATATATATGTATCAAAATGAGAG